>SSSI01008085.1:0-39604 GCA_004796505.1 Oryzaephilus surinamensis | reverse complement strand
AGAACGTGGTATGAACGAGTAGATGATGTTTTGGTTAATTTAAAATATAAAAAATCCAAGTACGAACCGTGTTTATACATGAAATGTAATGATACTGGCATGACTGTTATTGCATTGTACGTTGACGATTTCTTTATTTTTTCGAATGATTTGAATGAGACTAATTTTGTAAAGCGTGAGCTAAATTCTAATTTTGACATTAAAGATTTAGGGCAAATAAAAAACTGTTTAGGAATGAGAGTTAATATTTGTGAACAAAATAAAACTATAACGCTTGATCAAGCGCATTTTGTTGATGAAATTTTAAAGAAATTTAATATGTTAAGTTGTAATGGGGTGGCAACACCAATGGAAAACAATTTGAACTTGATCAAACAAAATATTAAATCGTGTAATTTTCCTTATCAAGAGTTAATAGGCAGCCTTATGTATCTTGCTATTTTACAAGGCCAGACATAGCTCATGCAGTTAGTTTTTTAAGTCAATTTAATAATTGTTTTGATGAAACACATTGTAAACATGCAAAGCGAATTCTAAGGTATTTACAAAATACTAGAAATTATGGTTTATTGTATTGTAAAGGAGAAGCCGATCTGGAGGGATTTGTTGATGCCGATTGGGCAAGTAATTGTGTAGATCGAAAATCATATACTGGTTTTTGTTTTAAACTCTCCAATTCTGCTATTTCTTGGGAAAGTAAAAAACAAGCAACTGTTGCCTTGTCTAGTACAGAAGCCGAGTACATGGCAATATCGGAAGCCGCCAAAGAGGCGATTTATTTAAAAAATTTGTACTTTGAGCTGACAGGAAGAAATACTTGTATAAAATTGTACAATGACAATTTGAGTGCGCAAAAACTGTCAGTAAATCCCGTGTTTCACAAAAGGTCTAAACATATTGATGTAAGACATCATTTTATTAGAGATGCAATTGTCGCAAAACAAGTTGAATTACAGTATTTACAGTCAAAAGAAATGCCAGCAGACGTACTTACAAAAGGTCTTGGTAGCGAAAAACATTATAAATGTATAAATGACTTGGGAGTAGTCGATTTGAGAAAAATGTTTGTTCAATAATATGTGAATGTAATATAGATTGTATAGGCTATATATTTTTAAGTTTGTTATTTACTATAAATTTGTGTATATGTACATTTATTACATTAAATTATTTCAATGATTATTTTGTGCTTTAGTGGGAGTGTTAATATTAAAGCACAAATAAAAAAGTAAAAAGGTGTTAGCGCCACATTGGGCGACATCTACATATCAATCAATTGATGTATCGATATATTTATGTATGTAAATCAAAAGGACACAATAAAGTCTCAGTCTGTATCATACTGCCTAAAACGAATGTTGGTTATTTTCCTTCCATTCTAGAACAGTTATACATACATATAATGAGAGGTGTTTGATATATATAACATACTAACAAACTGGAAGCATCAATAAATGACGTTTTACGATGCTAAATTGTTATTATATAATATTAAATTAAGATGTGCTATTCTGCTATTTCTAATAATGAAATGACAGCACACATGACAGTAATAACTAGTAGAATATTTTTCACCAGAAATGACAAATGCATTCAAATGAATTCCAAATAAGGTTCCAATAGTATTTTCACTGCATTGACATTTTTCATATGAATATCAATATTGAAAATAGTAAAAATAGGTGAAATTTTATGTAGAAAGCTATTATGCAGACTAGACAATACAATATTTGAATGTTGTTAAAAGCAATTTCGTGTTAATTTTTATTTTATATTAATTTGTCATAGACAATTATCATAAAAATTATAAATAATATGGACTGCGCCATGTTTTTGTAACTGACTGCGCCAAGTAAGACACAAAACTACTAAACTTGTAATTTCTTTATAAATGTTCATATTTTTATTTTGAAATACGATATTATGAATTTAAAAACAGAAGCCGACGACTAACATATTCTATTCAATTTCAAATATTGACTGTAAAAGAAGTTCACGTAGAAAAATCAACCCCGAAAATTGAAATAAACATAAATTTTGTATTCTGATACAAAGTCAAAGGCATTTTTTTTACACAAATAAATAGGTAAATACGTATATGAAGAAAAAAAATCAAACGTTTATCAACATGCTATATTTATTCCTGTAAAAAATTATATTTGTTCCCTTTACATCACATAACAAGATACATCCAACAGAAGCAAAAATTTACTTTTATCTAGAAAAATATAAAAAAACGAAGAACAAAAATTCAAAAGAAGCAACTTAATAAAAACTGGATTATGGACTTGAAACTTTTTATATATTATCTACTTTATGTTTTCCGTATGGAAAAAGAATTAGAATATCATCAAATACAATCTATATTCAATAAATTTTATTTAAAATGTTTAACATATCAATTCAATGTTCGTGTGAATTATAAGTTTTTTCTCTTTTTTCACACTAACTACTAAACTATTATACCTGATGCCTTTCACTAAAATACATCCCTGGGGAATTTTTTTTCTTCTTCATTCCTTCACCCTAACAAAGAATTTTCTATTTTGTTTTGCAATTCGTATGTAAATGCAAACAGACGATTTTTTTCTTCTCGTTTTTTCCACAACATAATATATAAAAAGAATCAATAATTGTACCGCAATTTCCTTGATTTTGTTTCTCTTCACTCTGGTTTTGTATTCTATGTAAGGGCTTAATATATATTTTTTCCTCAGTTGGGATTTTCACAAAAAAACGAAACGAAAAAACACTTTTTATTAACTCTGAACACGTATGTACGCCAGATTTTTAAGTGGATATCCATTTTTACGGGGGATGGTGCAACCGGAATGCCCATAAATTACACAATTTTATTTTTGTTTGACAAAACTATTTATATTTAGAATAAATGTACGTTATTGTTTCGTTGTGGTTGTTTTTCAATTTATATATGTGCACATACAACGGTTACAACCCCTAAAAGGGGTGACAGGAACGTGTTTTAAGTTAGAATATGGCAAGATGAAGCCTTCCACTAATGACATTGTACAATTTCGAAACATTCCAGCTTCTATATGTATATTATTGGCAAATAGGACTAAAATCATATTACATGCATACTAATTATAGTAAATTAGCTTTATATTCATATGTTTTATTAATGAATCTACCCCCACAACGTTCAATTTAATTAATTTATCGTATAATTATATTTGGTATGAATTATTTTCCTTTTTATTTATACAATAAACTCCTCCAAGCTCTTGTTAGTTGATTCAATTTATTTAACGAAAGAAAACTTTGCTGATTTTACATTTTCTTAATCTTATATAAAACGAGCAAAAGGAAATGAACGTTTTTTTATATAAAAACAGTTAAAGATCAATGCACATTGAATTCATTCTGTCATTATGGAAAACTATAGGAAGAAAAAAAAACATATAATACCAGAAAAACAGAACGAAAAGAAGTCTTAATTTCATACTTTCTTCTAAAAGTGACACCGAAAAATTCTCAACTTACAGAAAAACACTTTTATCTCATTCTTAACAAAATAATTAATTTCATTTCATCTACTTTTTTCCCTCCTTCAACAAAATTTTTTTTTATATGTCTCTTATTACCACTGTAAAAACATTTCACCCATAAACCTTGTCTAAATAAAAACCCGTCGTCTCTTTTTCAAACTTAATAAACACTTTTGGCAAAACACAAAAAAAATGTCATTAATTTTGCAGTCGTTGCCATCAAAAAATCTTTTATACACAAAATAATTTGTTGTTTTGTAAATTGCTAGTTTTGTGATGAAATTGTAATAATTTGCAAGGACAATAAACAAATTCTCATAAATATCTTATTATCTTTATTGTGTTCAATCGTGTTTTGCACGGTGAACTTTATAAGTAGCTGGAAAGCTAATAGTAAACTTCAACATTGAGAATATTGACTTAATAAAATACAAAATGATGTTTAAAATACAATAATTAGTTTAAAATGAGCTTTAATATATTGAGGGTCGACGCCTGTATTTTGCTAGAAAAATGTTGGTATAGGATTTTTACGATAAGAAAAAGCCCACGTGACTTTTAGTTGAAAAAGTCTACCAAAGTAATTAATTCAAATACACCATTGAGATTTTCAAATTTGATTTAAAATAAACTAATCATGTTGGTATCTTCCCACAGCGTTGCACAGTTTTTTTAAACTTAGTTGTCAAAGTTTACATTTGTCAAATTTTGTTCAATTTAAGATTTCACATTTGTACATTTGTTTAATTTGTTCCAAATTTAGGTTATGCCTATTTTGCACTAACAAATGATGTGGCAATCTCGTAATACGTCAGAAAGTCAGGTGGGCTTTTTTTTATCGTAAAAATCCTATATTTGTTAGAAAATGTTTGCTCGTAGTAAAATTTTAAATTTATTTCCATTTAAAATACTTCCCATGTCTAAAATTTTCTATAGAGACAAAAGATTGTCTATTTAGTAAAAAATCGGGACTGTTGACTTTCCAGTTAATTATAAAGTTCAACAAATTTTTCGCAATTATTAAAGGTTAGTTTATTGACCCAAATATGACATTTCCGCGCATTTATTTTTTCGTTACAATATTATAATTAGTTTATATAAATATACCTAATATATAACCACCGTTATATTTAATATAAAATACAAATAATATTTCCGGTAGAATTAAATTTAACCAATATTATTATGAAAATTTAAATTCAATTAACCTAGTATTTTGATACAAATTTTAAAAGCTATACATATATTCATATACATTATTGATAAAAGAGTGTAAACTTTAATTAATCATTTCGAGTTATTAAACAATGTGTATTATACTTATTATGATTCATTTATAGATAAAATTTGAATATACAAAACTTTTCGTAGTCATAATAACAGATCAAAGAGATTGTTTGATGGATTTATTCAAAAGTTGATTAATTTTATATAATCACATACGTATATAATCAAATCTATACATATATAAATACATATTCAATTATATGTACAATATACGTGATTTTTGTTAATTAACACATGATAATCAAATCCATTTTCGTACAAAAACGTGGGAATAAATCTGTACAACAAAACGAAACAAAAAAGAAAAAGCCACAAATTACCATTGATTAAAAAATCAATTTAGAAAAAAAAACTCTTTTGTAAAAAATTTCAATCAATCACAATTTTAAACAAAAAAAAATACAAAATACTCTAATTGATTTCTTATGCAAATGAATATTTTTGACAACATTTTTCCTGTAACAAGGAAATTGCATTAAAGTTCTTTTTTCACACACAATTTACATAATAATACACCGAAAAGAAAGACAATCAAGTAAATGGTTAATTGTTATTATATCCATAATATTTCATATTAAAAATTTGTTTTTAAGGTCATAATATTGTAAGCTTGTCAAATCTATATATACATACATATATATGAAAACATGGGCCAATGGTCTTTAACTATTATAGATGAAGAACGGATGTATGGTTCAAAACCGTGACGTTTTCCGGTTGTACGCTGTACTAAAATTTTAGTAATAAATATATAAAATATTATTATTATCTAATTTCAAATATCTCAAGGATTTATTTATGAAAAAACCTTCTATATTTTTATTATACGTTTAACTTTTGGTGGTTTCAATAAATTAAACAAATATAATAATTTATCAGTTAGAAATAATCTATCATCTAGCCATTTATATAAAAATTCCAACAGTAAAAAGATGGCGCCACTCGTATAACCTATAAATAACACTTGGAATATTTCTGCAAAATGTGCAACAGTTAATGCAATCTGTTTTTTATCATCTAGTGGTAATAAACTATAATTTTTCTTTGATTCAACAATATCTCGCCACCATTTTATAATGAATCCTTTTTCCACCATTTCATTTGTCCAATATTGCAGGGATCTTTTTAAAACTGCATCTTTTCGCACATAATATGTTACGTACATTGTTAAATAAATTGGCAAATTTTCAGATAAATGATCAACTAAATTAGCTTCAATCGGATACGTTTGATGGGCTGAACGTAATGTTATTGTTGCAAATGATTGTTCAATGGATAAATTTCTTAAATAATACGTTCCAGTTTGATTGCCAATAATACTCACGAAACCGGTGTATTTTTTTCTGAAATTTTGCATTTTTGCCACATAACTGATCAATAATAAACGTTCCATGTACCAGCTCATACGAAATGTTACATTAAATAATAATATATCCATTACACTATTTACAGGTAGATCGTATGATGCTTGACTAAAAATACTGCTTAATTTGCCCAAATATACGGAATCGATACAAATTGCAAAAAACGAATAAAATATTAATAGAAAACGTAGTGAAAACATTTTTGGAAATTTCGTTATACTGAATGATATTGTTAAGCTGTAGATTTTTGTTAAACACTGTATAAAATCGTTGCTATTACTTGATTCTATAATTAAAGTAATTAAACAATAAATGAACAAAATTAGTAAGAAATTATAAACTAATTTCAACCATAAATCAGTTGAGAAAACAATTAGTAACTTTTTGTATGAATGTAATTTTTTCGGTTTTTTAACACTTATATACACAGTGTCATTACAAATTAGTGGTCCATAATCAAATGGCACCGTTTTTGTGTCATTCATTAATAAATGCCCAATAGCAATATCGTAATCTTTGTTTAACAACGATTTTGTTAATTTATAAAACGAACCGTTTGTTTTAAATTCATTTTCAATATTTTCATCATATTTAAATAACAATTTAATATTATTTCGTTTACTAAATGTACGTAACATTGATACCATTATACCAGGATTATCGGTTGAATTTATATTTTGCACGAATGGTTCATAGAAAATCCATGCAATTTTCAATTTGCACATTTCTTTAATATCATTTAATGTTTGTAAGGGATGGAGAATTATTTCAGTCGACGTGCAAATATTCGTATAATATTCCAAATGATTTTTTCTACAAACATCGATGGAATTCAGGTTTAATGTCGAAATAAAACGTATTCGGCCTGGAAAAAGGAACAATTGTTTCACAAAAATACAGAGAGTAGAACAAAAATATTAAATAGTGCAACAAAATGAAAAATTCCAAAGAAAAAATGAACGACCTCTATCGGAAATGTCTACAGACATCTGCAGAAACGTCACAGAGCGTGCGATATTATATCACACTAGTGTGTTATCATATTTTTCACGCGACAAACGATCAAAGAAATTTTTAACTCTTGGTCTTAACTACAGATGGCGTTAGGTTAACAATTTTTCGCGTTATAGATTTCATTTTGATGAACCGCTTAGAATTTTATATATATTTAATACCATTTTGATCTTGTTCCATAAATCCTATTTTGTTTAATTGAAATTTCCAATTGGATGCCAACAAAAGTCTTATATTATTAAAATCATTTACTCCACCACCATCATTTATAATTAAAATATTTCTATTGTAACCAAATTGCTTTAATAATATAGTAAAATCGCCAACATTTTTATTACATCCATAAATTAAGATATTTCTATAATTGTTTAACAAATTTTTTATATTATTTAATATAATTAGTGGTGTATTAATTTGTTGTAAGAATTTTAATGGTTCATAATTTTCTTCAAGGTTGACTATTATTATTAATTCATTATTTAAAGTGTTAAAATAATTATTCACTGTATTTAGAATGCATTCATTAAAATTTGTATTTGTTTTAAGTTGATTTAATTGCGTTTGTAAGGAAACTGTTGAAAATAATGTAAACATTAACAAGTACTTGAGCATTTTCAAAATGAATTCACTTTGTTGAATAATAAATTTCTCTTATAGTCTTGCCTTTTGTAAAATGAATATAAAGAAGACATCAATCAACTTACCAGGAGTTAATTTTATGCCAAAAACATTATTATAATGTCTATTATTTTATGTTATAGTTATATACGAATAGAGGTAAATAAAATGTAATAACGAAAGATTCTCTTCTAAGCTTAATCATATATTAATGGAGTACTATTTGATTTATTAAAATTCATATTTAATGATATACCTTTTTCCATTATAAAATTATACTGCTTTTTTTAATTTAAGCACATTTTCAAATACATTTTCAGTTTTATTCATATATTCTATTGGATAGTAAAGCCTTTCAAGGTATTAAAAATTATTATTTTCCACGACGATATAATATTTTTATAACAAAATTTTGAGATTTACGAGCTCTTTGCATTATAAATTTTCATATCAATAGAACAGAACAGAAAAATACATAAATTATAGTCACATATTATTAATAAACTAAATACAAAGTCATATATTTAAAATAAAAGATAAATTTTTGGTCAGCAATTCCAAAATTTGTCATAAAAAAGTCTATAGTCATAAATGTACATGAAATAATAAAATTTTGTATTAAATTAAGCTCAACAGTAGACAGGGTGATTCAGTTGAAATGTAAAAGTTTTTATTTGTTAAAGTTTAGTACTTTTCAAACGAATTTTATAGAAAATATTTCACGATTTTATTTTAGTTTCTCAAAGAAAAAAGCACAACACAAAACTTAATTAGTTTAATAGTGTTAAGGCGATCCCTTTTTCTGTATTGTAGAAAATAAAATTAAAAAACAAGCAAGTTTTTTTTGGGGCAAACAATAAAAACTCAGTCAAAAGAAAGTTCGATGATGAAAGAAGTTATTTTTCAAATAAAACAAATATTTCCCAGAAAATCACTAAATTTAAAACAAAATTTACCAACAATTTTTAAAATATTCCTACCAACAACAAAAAAAGCCAATTTGACTAGACAAGCAGGTAAAAATACCTTTATAATTGGCTTACAAATTAAAAAACATTTTATTCACACGTTCTAAAATAAAATTTGCAAAAACCAATATCTTGATTCGTTCCAGTTCTGTTCTCACATACAGATGAGAACAATTAGTCATATATATAGGTATATTTTGCGCGTCCATCGCACCATAGTTAACAAGTCATCATCATCAACATCATAATAATCAAAATTATGGAAATAGTAGCGGTGATACGGTGTATAAATCACACACAATACCTTTAAACAGATTCATTTTATTATTTGTGTGTATATGGTTAACGTTATAATATTTGTTTAGTGGTTCCTCACACATGGTTTCAACTCTTCAACCAGTTTAAAACTATCCATCTAGTAGTTTTAACATATTTTTAGTGAATTTTAGTGAATTTGATCTCATAATAATGGCCAAACAGGTACAAACAATTTTTCTTTTAATTTTAATTTTTTTTTTAATTTTTTTTTTTTTTACCTAAGAGTTGGCTATTTTTACTTCTAATCACCAACTACGTTAGTTCAGCTACAATAAAAGACATATTCACCATCCAAACACCACACATACGTGTACCACGTGACAATAAACCATATTCAAGCCGTTACGGTACAAATAGTGAAAATTTAAGTCGTACATCAATAAAACCAGAAGAAAATGGTGACAATGGCCAAAAATCGAGTCAATCACCATTAGAGAAACGTTGTATACGATGCGATACTGGCTATTTGGAATCACCATCTCGTTATCCATCGTACAACGATTATCGATCGAATCGATACGACGATCGTAGACAATATCGTGGCGATTATGATCGTGGCTATAATCGTTACGATGATCGTGGCTATAATCGTTACGATGATCGTGGCTACAATCGTTACGATGATCGTTACGATCGTGATAGATACTATTACGATAGATACGATGATCGATACGATCCGTATCGATATTCAGATCGTGATCGATACGATCGTTACGATCGTGGTGGTGGTGGTGGTGGCGGCGGCGGCGGCGGCGGCGGCGGCTACGATTACAGGGATCGTTATAATGATCGGGGAACTGGCTACGATAATCGTGGATACGATTACAGGGACCGATATGATCGATACGATAGAGATGGGTATCGACCATGGGATGAAACGTATCGTGGCACGTCTGGATTCGATAATAGTGGACGGGGATATTATTATGCGAGTGGTGGTGGCCATCCGGATTATTATGGGGGCGGTTATGCGAGCAATTGGAATTATAGGGATGATTACAGAGACAGAGGGTAAGTGAAATATATAAAAAAAATGGAGAAAAATGGGAAAAAACATTAAATTCGTACTTTATTATAAGAAATCGTTGACCGTAAAATTTGTCCGGTATTTTCGTAATTTTAATTGTACGCTTATCAATTGTAAATCGTTTTAATAAAGCAGAAAATTGCATCCGTTGCGTGAATTCTATATAATTTTCAAACGAAATCAATCAAATATGTTTTCTAATTAAAAAAATTCATATACCTACTTAATTAATAAAATGTTATAAAATGTGAACCTTTGACCGAAAAAAATATAAAAAATTGATTTTTATAACTTAATGCACTCCCAATGGAGTAAAAACATACATTTATTAAGCCACAACAATCCTATTACACATTTATGGCCACATTTTCCCTAAATTGGCATACATAATTTTATTATTTATCATTATTAGTTGGAATACACGACACTGTGGGGTGAATTTTTCAACTGTCATAACATTGAAAGTGAAATTTCAACCGAAAAATAAACATTTTAGAATTTTTTGTCTTTTTTTTTGTTTATGCAGACGGAAGTGAGTTCACGTACTGATAGGCAAGCATGCATGCATATTAATTACATGAAAAGGGAAAAAATGAGAAAATTTGTATTTTTATCTAATGTGTGTATGTTGTTTTTTTTTTCTCAACAAGTGGCCGTCTATAGAATTCACATAAAAAACACAACATACCCAATATATTTCCGGTCATTGTTTTGGGAATTGTGTAATTTTTCGACCGAAATATTATTATTATTATTGCAATTTCCTTGACCTTTTCAACACAAAATTTTTTGTGTTGTGCAATACATGTAAACAATGGTCAATTTTTTTGTCCTTGTAAAATTTTATTCATAAATATATAAGCTTTTATAATTGAATTTAAATATAATTCAATTATAATAGTTAAAGCTGAAACCTATTTCAAACAAAAACTACCCCCTCTTTTAACCAATAATGAAAACAGGATAATAATAATAATAATCGTAATGTCACCAAATAGAAATAAGGTGGTGTCTGAATTTATGTTTTGGAAATTTCAAACCACTATACTACTATACTATGTTAAAACAATGTTGCGGTCCGTGTAAATTATAAATAAGCCGTTGGATTGTAAAGTTCCGGCCCCAAAACAACAATATATCACCAATAATAAAAGCCTCTTACACACCTCTATATCTTTCCAAACCCTTTAAATTTATGTTTTATGCACAAAAAAATTTTCTATAACTTTTAAAATATGTATATAATGTTTGTTTTTAATTAGGTACGGGGGCGGCGGCGGCAGCGGCGGCAGCGGCGGCGGCGGCGGTGGATATTACGGAGGCGGTGGATACCGTAGAGATCCGTACGATGGTTATCGTGGCACTAGCTATCTTTATGGCCGTCCATCAACAACCACCATTCAAACACCACTAAATTCAGATAATAATGACAATGTTAGTGTTGGCGGCGGTGGTGGAATTACACAACAACCCTTACAGGACACAACTGGTTAAATAATAATTAAAACAACACTAATATAAACTAATAAAAAATGATGGTGCAATTGTTTGTTTTAAAAGTTAGTGTATTATTTATTTTTTTTTAACAATAACTAACGTTATAACTGCCCCAAAAGTTTTAAAATAACATAAAAATAGTTTGTTTAAGGGTTGGAATTTACTAATTATTAAATTAATATTGTATTAAGTTGTATGTTTTTTGAAATTTAATAAAATTTGTATTTTAATTTGAATTATGTTACCAACAATACACCAGCATACCTCCTTAATTTGTCATTTTGATTTAAATCAACAAAAAAATTGAAAAATAAGAACAAAATACAATCAATATAAAATCGATATTCTATAAATGTTTTTTTGACTTTTTTTAAGTATGCCAGACACATACCATCGATGTAATACCGTACGTGGCAAACCCATTAGAGCCTATTTGGGTCAAACTGGACCAACAAATGTTGCTCGAACATTTCCACTACCTGAATATTAACCCCTTTAATTTGTTTAACACGAAAAAGTACAAAAAAATGAAAAGCATCCACATATAACAATAAATACCGTCTTATTTATTTCGTAAAGCAATTTATCGCTGTAACAATAAATCGTCACTTATAAATTGTAAAGTCACTGATCCGCTTTAGTTCTATAATAGCATAATAAATTTCACCAATTCAGATATTTTTTTGTCTACTTTTATTGTTAAATCAACATAATCTTATTTTGGTAGCCAAATTTAATTATTACACACAGTCAACTGTAAAATAAACCGAGAATATCGATTAAAGAAAATTATTTTCATGTTTTTAAAACTATGAATTTTCCAAACTGAAAAAAATCACATAAAAAGTAGGTACGTACATTACGGTACATTTGATAAAATAAATAGTAAAACATGTATGATAAAAAATATTTTAACAAGCAAAATAACCCTCTCTCGCATATTTGCAACAAAACATATATAAATTTCCATTAAAATGAAATTAATTTTCCCTTAATTAATTTTTATTTACCCAAACCAATTTATATACTTAATAAAATGATTGATTTATTATTACGTATTATTATGTTTTTTACAAGGTAATATTAAATTCTCAATATACTGTTACAGTTAATTAAATAAAAAAATACTTTAGCGGAAAATTAATTTTCTATATTAATAAAATTCCAACATAAAAATATAACATAATTTACTATAAAATGGATTTTTCCTTTTTTTTTTGAGGGATGCGGCTGACATGTCAAATTATTTCGGATGTATAGCAAATATTTGTCACGAAAATATAGTAACAGTATATGTAGGAATTTCCCATTTTTCCATATATTTAGGTATATTTATAATATAATATAAAATATATGTGAATTTTGTTATGTTGACATATTTCTATTATTTAAAAAAAAAAATTGGAAAACGTTGTCGACTGCAGATTTTCAGAAAATTTTTCATATAATATGTAATATTTTATTTAATGAGAATACATACAGTGATTCCTGACAAAAAAAAGGGAAATTAATCACGGCGCATTCACCATAAATTGAACACAACAGTAATTTTTGTTGAAACTTTTGTAATTCGACAATTAACAAACGCTAGTAATAAAAAATAACAATTACTCTATATAAAAAGAATTATTTTCGAATAATTTATTAATGGCGAGAAAAAAATATGATATTTCTTTTGGACATTAATGTTCCCTTTTATGTAAACATTAAATTCCACTTTGGTATATATTAATCAAAATTGTATGAGGCCATAAATTTAGTAAAAACTTTTATGTAATTACACTAAAAACGATTTAGGAATACAAACTCTGTATTAATATTACAATTTTCTTTTTTTTTTAATGTTGAATGTATGCTACCTTTATTCTAATTTACATTTACATAAAATGTAATGCAATATGTCTTTAGTTCTTAGTAAATTGTCACTTGTTTTACTAACTAAAATTAAACACTATATATCTTAACCCTCTTAAATAGCGAAAAGTTTGCGGAAGTGAGAAAGAGAGACGCTTTGTCAAAAAACTTTTCTTTGCAAACTAAAAACAACACAAAACATTATAACACCATCTGTACACAAACATAAATTCACAACATGAACAACATTATATAAATATTGTTTTTTTATTTTTCTTCCATCTATTAATATTTAAACCACTTTTAAATAATTCAATTCGTTTACTTTATATACACTTGTTGTTGTTTTTTTGCTGATATACAAGAAAATTACATTAAATTTGTAAGAAGATACACGAGACAAGAGAAAGGAAAGCTTTCTACAGACGTCATGATGTGAAAATCAGAAAAACACCTCTCTATATATAAAATGTATTGAGAGTGAAACGTTTTTTTTTCCTTCTTCGAGAATAGTTCCTACAATGTTATTTAAGGGATGATGCTTTCTTCGAAATTAAACTTGAAACAATCGGGTTTTGTTCGCCTATTTGCAATTGGAATAAATCTCATAAAATACTTGCTACTGCTGGGGGTGGCAAAAGTTCACGTATATAATACATCGGACTTTTGCTATTTTCACAACGAAAAGGTGAAAACTGAAAACGTCAAATGAAATTGTTGGAAAGCATAGAAACGGCTTTTACGTTTAATTACAATTGTAATATTATGTCTTACGAATGGAAGAACATTTTTATGCAACATTACTTAATTAAAATCACAAGTCAACAAGTAAAACCAAAAAATTGACCTAATTCTATAACCAATTATCAGAATATAATTAAACTAAACACAAAACTGTGTTTTTTTGAATTATGACAAAAGTTTCTGAAAAAAGTGTGTGTGTGCGTTTGTAAATATAGGAATTTTTAATGAGAGAATCACTTTAGTGAATACACATTTTAAGGGATGATTTCACCCCCCCGTCTGTCTCTTCTTTTTCTAATTAAACTTCTGTCCTAACCAGAAGAAATACCCACTTAATTACACAAATTTTTTTGCTGTCTCTCTCAAACACTAATTAAACTGTTTTAATTGAATTAAATTATATTTTTCGGTATATAAGGGGGACAATTTGTGGTTGAACTGGTTTGAATATATAAGGGTTGAAACATGTATTGACGAAGTTGAACATTTTATTTCGCATAGAAAGTTTTATGAAAAGTTTAAAATATAATATTTGATATACGTGGCGCATTCGCCTAAATTTTAAATATAAACTTTCTCTAAAATATACGAGTACACGACAATTCGGTAATTAAATTATTAGATAAATTAACAGAAAATCTCCCTATAGAATATAAAATAACCCTTAGCTCGATATATAGTTATTATAAGTATAAAATCATCAACAATAAATCCAATTTTCACTAAAACTTTCTAATAAAATTATTAAACTTGTTACGGACTTGCTTTTATTATTAATATTTAATCATATTAACAGGATAGGTAAATAAAATTAGTGTTATACTTGAAACTTATTAAAACATATAATTAATAAGTATTATATAAGCTCTAGCCTGTAATACGTAGGTATTAAATTTCTATGTTGAACATATTAATTATAACCGCCGCCATAACAGTTTAAATATTAAAAAAGTTTTCACATATCGCCACCTAGCCAAAATATAAACTATTAAGTCTACTAACACACTAGTGCGATATGAAGCTTTTGACAGTTGACACAACTAATTATCGCAATCTGTTTTACCAACTAGAATTTTAATAGTAAGTATTTGGGGATATTTTGGTTTTATATAAATTTAAAAATGGAAAAACTGTCAAAAACTTTTATTGGGTTTGAGAATATATAAACTTTATAATAATAGTATGAAAATAACACGTACGAAAGTCAATTTCATGTTATATAAAAGCAATTTTACAGGAAATAATTTATATGTGTGTATAATATAAAATAGAAAAATACGAATGTATGTATATAACGCCGCCCCCGTTACAGGAAATGTTTGCTTTACAATAGAGACACAAGTGTTCTTGTTAGAGATGCGATATAACGAATTGCTTGTCTTATTCCATGTATCTTTTAAAGTATTGTATGTGAATATATATGAGAAAGAAAGAAAAGCGCCAAAACTGTACCACCCTTTTGAAATTTGTCGCGTGCTGAAAACAACCACCACCACCACCAACCATCTACCACTACTACTATTCTATAATAGTAAAAGTTTCTTGAACTAAGGGGAGAGAAGACCTGTTCTTGGCAAACGAGCTTACAAAATATATGTGCATAGATTACTTCTTCGAGCTTTTGCCGCCCCGCGACATTCTAACACATATTCCACCCTTCAAACCACCAACTATACATACATATATATATTACCTAGTACTCCCAATCTTCCAATTTGCACACAGTCTCATACGGCCCATTTATTATCAAAATTGACTTTACGATAAAGTTCGACAAATTAGACGAATAATATCAAGAAAATGGCTGACATATATACAGAGTACGTCACAAATGTCAACCATTTTGTCGTCGTAGAAAGTCATCAAAATGGGGGGTTATTAAAAATGTTATTGTTATTGGTAAAATTGACATTTTTATCAAGTGACGTCAATTTAGAGCGACGAGTTCATAAAATAAAATTGAAATTATCTAGTCTCTTGAATATAATTATTATATAGCAAGTGATAATACATAATATAACCTTAAAAACGTATTTAATAAATAATAAGTGATTTTCAGACGGTGTTACCAACTTTCGTTATTAAGTTTCAGCAAATCTCAATCTAATTTGAATCATATAAGAACTAATACAACTCTAAATGTTAATGTTACAATTTTTTTCATTCAATTTTCATTATTTCTAAACATTAATAGGCGCAGTCGTAAATTAGTTGCACAACCTGCACGCTATGTCGCTACTGTACACAAAATATTCATTTATATTGCTATAAACAATGACTAGATTAGAAATTCGTTTTAATTAAATATTTTATTCAAAAAGTTTGAAATGAATCACTACTACAAGCAAAATTTCCTTTTGCAAATAATATTAATTCCCAAGACACTTGATATACGTATACACATAAAAGTTTTATTATAAAATCTAATAAAAGGAGTTTTTAAATAAAAAACTACTTTACTAGATTAATTTAAATTGTACTCCTATATAGTTAAGGATTTCACTAATAAAATTGTGATTTTAATTAATTTCTGAAACTCCCTGTATATTTAAAATACCTGCTAACTAATTATATAGCATAAAAGCTAATTATTATCTTATATTTTCCTGAAAATATCAATTTTCCATACTATTACTTCCTATGGGATCGTAAATTTTTATGAAGATTTTGGCAAAACACGTCGAAAAATATGAAAAAGCACTTGAAAGTGTTATACATTTTCGAGTAAATGATTCATGATTTAATTCATATAAATGAATGGAATAGTAAAATGGTAAATATTCTTGTAAACAATTCATTAATCTTATGTTTAAGACTACAAATTTGTCTTATTTTAAAATAAACAACAACGTAACAGAAAAACACTCAACTGAACAATACGAAACAGATGGAAGAAGAAAAAAGACGAGGCATTTATTTGTACAACTCTATTTTTTCACAAGTACATATTCTTCATTTAAACTCATTAAAAAGGATAGAAAATTCTGCTAAAATGAACATTTAAAAAGAGTTTCGTATATTTAAAATCGGATCATGTAACGAATTTATCAACCGTTTTCTATACTGGTAAAAAGAAATACGTTACATTTTATATTAAAGAGGATCTGTTTTCTATTCTTATATATGTTAAGGTAGGTAAAAATACAAGAATAATAATAATGAATAGATTCATCCTTCTGGGATGTTGTATGTACAATTTTCAAATATATAAACCAGTTTCTTTTCTTTTAAAATATTATATAAAATTTACCCCTCAAGGGAAATACAACATTGTATCTAACAATATTATTTATTAAAATATTTGCACTTTGAAAAATAATTAAAAAAAAAGATATATAAAGGTGTATACTTTTTGATTATAAAATATCTAAATTTAAGCCACACAGTTTTTTCTTTCTTTAAAATATAAATGTGTTACTTTTACACGTATATTTTTTTCATTGGACTTAAATTTAAATTCGCTGTTGGCTCGGTCTGGTTTTATGAAAATTTTACATATACATATATATCTACTATGCTGGCAGGGTGAGATTAGAGAGAGGGTTGTGCTACCAGCTCTTTTTGACACTTTCAATGAGACGAACTTTATTTATTTGGCACAAAATACGATTCTTTTAATAAAAGTCTAAAAATTAGAATTTATTCCACAGTATAAATGTATTTGTGTGCCATTTCATTGTTTTTCTTTTTTTTATATATAAATTTTCAAATAGAATGTCTGAATTTTAAATTATACGTTACATTTCTACAGAAATTAGTTTAAATGTTATATTTAATTTTTTTCCCCCCATTTCTATATACACTGACATTTAAATTGTGAGAGAATATTTTGCACAAAATTAAACTAACATGTCTAGATTAATAATGTGTTGTTACAAGTTTTGATAAGGGTTAAAATATAATACATATACAAATCCAATGTTTAAGTCACAAAACCTTAACCAATAATAATTTCCTTATGAAAATAACATTTACAAACACATAAATTTTGCACCATAGTATTAAATTAAAGCATTTTTTTCTATTGTATGTAATTTTATTTTTTGAAATAATAAGGGTAGCCACTTAATAGTTAACATTAAATTAAACTTAACAATAGTTCATTTATTGGAATAGTTTTACTTCCTCCTATAATATTGAACAATTTCATCCCCCATATACAATACGGGTATATAATTTATAATACAATAGAATGCAAAAATAACATCAATTTAATAACAACACTTATAAAAAAGATGAAAGTTACTTGATGGGTATTTACTTGTCAACAAGATATTATTATAAATGATGAGGGCGTCTAATTTAGATTGAGTAAAATTATAGGTACTTCAGTATATAGGGTGTTTTTTTTGGTAAAGGAGAAAAAAGTACATTTTCTTATAATAACATGATAACAAAATTATAATTATTAATTAAGATTTTATAAGTTTTCTCATAGAATTAGACGTCTGAGAGATATTTTTTGATTTACTCAAAATTATGGTGAAATTAACTCAAAAATGTAAGACTCCAAAACAAAGTTTTCTGTTAACTCATTTGTAATAGTTTATTTAGAGTTTGTTCGTAAAAGTTTGAACAGTTTTGCTCAATCTCTTTTTTGATTTACTCAAAAATAGTGAGTTATTATTTAAAATGCAAGACTCTGAAGTTTTATATTCAGATTTCTTATTAATTATCGTTCGTTAAGTTGTAAGATCTTAATTAGAATAAAATGAATAATTTCGTGAATATTTAACAAGTAAAGAGATTAAAATAAAGTAAGAATTTGCTCAAAATTAATAAGTTTCATTTAAAAAATGATCAAAACGTTTGGTTACAAATTCAATTTTTAGCTCAAAAGTACTAATTGCCTTGTAATAGCTTAATAACAATTACGTAAACTACAAAATGAGCAAATTTTTAAAATTTACTCAAAATTTACTCAAAAATTTATTTATAATTTCGTAACCATAAGATCAACTTTTTTAAATATAAATACATATAACAACATTCACTAAAAATCAATCTAAAGTGTCCTAAAAACAAAATAAAAGAACATTTTCTCAAAAACACCCTGTACACATGAAATCGTCACGAGATGTGTTATTATATCGTTCATACCCCCTGGTATGGTGGTGATTTTACTTGTTTAATCATTTACAACATAATATACGGGTGGCACGCTTATAAACCATTAATTCTTTTCCAAATATATATATACCAAATGAAATTAATGATAAAATTACCCAAAAAATAGAAAAAAAATCTTTTCTAAATACACAAACCGAATGTCACACCGCTGTATGTGTTCGCACATCGTTTTATTTGAAAAAGTAAAGAAGATGACGTTAGTTTTATTGCACAATAAACTACATATAGGGATAGGGAAGCCCCCCAAAAAGAAAACACAAATAAATACAAGATTGCACACGGTTGAGAAACAGCATTATTCATACATACGAGTATTATAGACATAGGAAAGTACAAAATGTACCCCATAATAAGAATGGGTCCATTCATAAGGCACAAAAAATTGTGCAGCTGTTTTGTACACACATACTTGGTTCTCTGTCTATGTGTGTGTATGTCTTTTACACATTTTGAAGATGATGTCGTCAAAATAGAAAAAATACGGTTCTCGGTTATATGGCTGATATCAAAGACGTATTATAATCTATATTATATATTAGGGGACTGCCTTTTCTTATTCTTTAAAACCCATACAGATTGAATATTGAACCACGAATAATATAGCACAGCTGGAGAGTGCCTTTTAAATGCCACGTGCTATATTCTTAAGACAATTTATATCTTTGGATTTTTGTAATATTAATACGAAATTTGTGTTTGTTTTTTTTTTTTGTTAATAGCAATTATTTATTCAACTAATCAAGTGACGGTGCAATAGATTTTGTGTTTATTTTTAAATATTCTCTTTATTTTAGTGTCACGCAAGAAAATGTATGATAATTAGATGAAAAAAAAATACCACTTTTATATTAATAATATCTACATAGACTAATTGAAGCATATTTTCCCAAGAATTCTAAATTCAATCGCTGGTATTTTTAATAACAGCAAACACAGAATACGATGTCTTTATAATCTGGAAGACAAACTTAATTAAATATATAAAAAAATATACATTTTTCATTCCTACAGCCATAAAAGTTGTTAGTGTAAGTGGTGCAAATTTCCCCATAGTAAAATATAAATTTTTTTGCATTCTGCACATGGTGAAAATCATTTTATGTTTAAATGATGTATCTGATGTTAGCCAATCACAATGCCATATGCACATTGGCAATTCATGTGCCTAAAAATTGTCTTAAAATGAAAATATATTAAAAATTATTGTAAAAATTTTACTTTTAATGTAACTTCATTGCCAAACCAACAATATAAGACCAATTGAAAGCCCATTGCAATTGTATAAACAATTTCCACATAAAATTCTTTATGTACTACAGATGTCTTTTGAAAAATAGGAAAAAAAAAGAGAAAAATAATTAATAGACAGTAAAAGTTAATATTAACTATACGAATAAATTTGTTTTTATTCGTTATGTTTATTTAAGGGGGTTCGATCACTACCTAACTAATAAATACAACTTTTAAAGTATTTTATATATCCTAGCTGTTAAAATTTTATCTACTAATCCAGTTAGTAGTGATTTTTACATTTTTTAAACGTATTAAAGGTTACTTTGACGTAAGTTTTTTTAAAAAAAATTGATATTTTAAATTGAATATACACCGTATTTTATCGACTGAAGCTGTTAAAATGTATTTTTATATAGTTTCACACTTAAAAGTCATTTTTTAATGTAGAAAAACTTACTTTACCATCAACTGTACATTTTAAATGAAGGAATCAAGTATTTTGTCTCTCTTAGCTGTTAAAATTTTATCTACAGCTACTGTTAAAAGTAATTTTTATCTTTTTACTGTATACAAAGACATTCTTTAACGTCAGTTATAAGAAACTAACATTTTAATTTTCAAACGTTATAGTATTTTATCTAATGTAGCTGTTAAAATGTATTTTTATTTACCCTTACTATTAAAAGTCATTTTTAATTGTTTTCTTGTGTATAAAAACCTACTTTAATATAATTTATCGAAAAGACTAGAATTTTAGATTGAAAGAATAAAGTATACTTTATCGATCCTAGATGTTAAAATGCATTTTTATCTACCTTTATTAATAAACATGGTTTTCAACAACTTTTTAGTGAATAAAAGTCTGTTTATTTAAGGAGTATTTTATCTATCCTAGCCGTTAAAATTTTATCTAGGTACTATTCTTGTTAATGGCGATTTTTATCTTTTTTTAACGTATTAACTATTAAAGTTTACGTTCACGTAAGTTTTTGAAAAAACTAATACTTTAAATTGATCATATACAGTATTTCATCGAGTGTAACTGTTAAAATGTGTTTTTATATAGCTTTATTGTTAAAAGTCTTTTTTAATGTAGAAAAACTTACTTTACAATCAACTACACATTTTAAATGAAGGAATCAAGTATTTTGTCTCTCTTAGCTGTTAAAATTTTATCTACAGCTACTGTTAAAAGTCATTTTTAATTGTTTTCTTATAAATTGTAAATTGTATAAAAACCTACTTTAATATAATTTACCGAAAAGACTAGAATTTACTAGACTTTAGAATTTAGATTGAAGGAATAAAGTATACTTTATCGATCCTAGATGTTAAAATGCATTTTTATCTACCTTTATTAATAAACATGGTTTTCAACAACTTTTTAGTGAATAAAAGTCTATTTCAACTCAACCAAAGATAAAATTAGGATTATAACAGCATTATCAAATAAAATTTACTTACTGTTGACACCAAATATAAGCAAGTACATAAAATGAATAGTGTTGCAGTGGCTTGTGCTAAATTTAAATATTTATATAAATCTTCTAAACGTTCACACACATTAAAAATCGTTTGAAGATGTTTACAAATATGATTCATTTCTTTATGCATTTCAATTCGTACAATTTCACTATCGTACAAACCATTTCGTGTCAGTTTATTAGATTTTATATGTTTTTCGATACGTTTTCGCATTGTTAAAAATGCCCCTTGGATTATTGTTAAATGTGCTGCTGTTGAATTCATCATATTCATAAAAAGTGTATCACTGCCAACGATACTGTATGCATACGATACCATTGGAAATATTTGATACGATACGGCCAAAAGATACGTTTCAGGTGTATCAAATCGAAATGGCATCCAACTGAAATATGGTAACTGTTCTGGTAAAGTTCTGGTTGAATTTTCGGCATATGTAAATAATTTCATGGCCGTTATTGTTGGTGGAATATACGATGAACCTAATGTCATATGGGCCAATGATAAAAACATCAACGTATATATTTGTCCTTTTCTTTTATAATCTTTTAAAATTCGTTTTGGATTAAAATCACCGCAATTTTCATAATTATTAAATTCGTTTTTATCCAGTATTTCCATAATGCTGATTAATTCGTTACCAAATTTTATGCAAAATACACATTTTATTGCGCCCATTAAATGTGTCAGTGCAAATCCAATATTTTTTATAAAATCATGTAAATGGTTGAACGTGTAAAATAAACTTACAAATTCAGTTGATGTAAAATAGACATTTACGAAAATAAATACACTAATTGTGTACAATTTATATAATGATTGGATGTAGAAATTCTGGTTTTCTGGTAACCATAAACCAGCACATTTTAAAATCCAGCGATTTACAATGAAAAAATCATCAACTGAGTCATCTTCCTTAGTTGAAGACATTTTTCCAACTAACGAATGGTTTTTTTTTATTGAAAAATACACGCGTCCCACATTTTTTTCTAGCCCTAATTATAATTATAAATTTAAATGGCATTTATTTGTCCAATTGAAAAAAATCGTTCAAGAAGACGAATAAATTTTTGATTAAAGTGAAAACTCAAAAAAAAACACCTTGTAGTTGTATGTACTGGACTGTGGGAAACAGCATGACGTAACACTTTGATCCAAAGAAATGCAATCACTAAGTAATAAGGGGTATTTTCCATTTTTACCATTCAGAATCAAGGTGTTTTCTAACAGTGTGTATGTATTTAAGAGCGTGAGAAAATTGCACGATCGATTTAGGGGTTGTTTTCAGCGGGATGTCCCCCCATTCCTTGTTATATAATACCTTTTCAGGTGTCTGAAATTTTGGGGATGAAATGCAAAAAGGGACTTTTGTGTGGGAATTCCCTGAAACTTTCAAGTCATCTACATAAAATTACAAATTTTAATTGTTTCCCTTTTAATTATTATAACAAATAAATGGGAAATAACAACATTTACAACCCCAAAAAATTTTTTTCTTAAACCAGTTCCGAATGTATAATGTGTGAAAAATAAGAAAAAATACTTTTGTTGTATAAGAAAAAAGGGAAAGTGATATATAAGGGACTGGATGGGGTTCTCCCTCTTTTGTACCCTTATAATTCCATTGTAAATTTGCTCCCATATTTTATTGGAACTAGTTTAAGACTTGTAGGGTGGGGGGCAAACATTTACCGGGAATTAACAAATATAAAAAGGCCACATATTTTGCCAAAAAGCCATTCTCTAACTTGTTGCTGAACATTTAACATCGAATTGTTATAGAGTTTGATAGTTGTTAGAGAGTTTGGGCCCTTAGGGCTCAAACCAATTAAAATATTTGTTATATATTGTTGAATTTTTGTTGCTGTTATAATTGTTAATGTTTTGTTAAAACGTACTATAAAATATCCAAGTTCAATCAACAATAAAATGTAAGTAGAAAGTATTTTACATGTTGTTTAGATTTTTTTTTTGGCTTTCAAAAGAGATCAACTCGAGCTTTAAATAAACCTTAGGCGGATGTCCTGTTAGATGCTGGATAAAAAGGATTTCAACTATATATACATTGCTTCTCGGACAAAGCACGAAAAATATTCCATTTATACTTTTTTGGTTGTACTGATTTCGTTTTTTTTTTGTTACAGGATAATTGTTGGAAGAAAATGACGAAATTGGGACTAAAACGCTTGTTTTATTAAGTTTTCCTATATATTTTATTCGAAATCCATACAGAAAAATAAATCCATATACAACTGGCTTATAAGAATCTAATCCAACAAATCCAATACAAAAGGTACCCATTTTACCATTGTTTATTGTTTGTCCGTTATTTTTTGGCTGGAAAATTGTTCAAGTTTACCGTTATTTTATAAAGTTTATAATTTATCACCGTTAATTTGCATGTTTCCGTTATAAAAAAAAATCATAAAAATCAAAAAAGTTTTGGTTAAGTTTTTGTTTTCCATTTTTCTTTTTAAGAAATAGTGCCTTTATTGTTAAGTTTACCGTTTTCATGTTAAGTTTTCAGTTAAAACCGTTTTCTGTTGTAAAAAAAATAATAACATTAACAAATTTGTTCAAGTTTAGTTTATTGTTCTCGTTTCAAGTTTTTTTTTGTTTTTTTAATAAATAAAATAATATCGTTGAAAATAATGAACAAAAATTCACGTTTTCTATATAAAATAATGCACAAATAACCTAAAGGTACAATCAAAAAAACGTTTAAATATATTTTGGATGAATAACAAACAAAAATTTCAGGCTTCAGGCAACAAATCAATTATGACAAATATTTCACCTATTATTTTTTTTCTTTTTAGTTAATTTTTGTTCATTTCGTTGATTTTTAGTTTTCGTTTTACATTTTTTTTATGTTTTCTGTTTTTTTCGAAAAGAACCCCCCCAATAAAAAAAATACAAAAAAATAGAGCCCTCCCCTTATAAGCATTCACATTTTTTTTTAATTTGAGGGCGTTTTTAGTTCTTATTAACATTTTTTTATTTATTATTTTTTGGTTTAATCATTCATTTAGAAAAACTAATCAATAAGTAATTAGATTTAGTTAAAAAAAATGAAATTAGATGATAATAACCGGTGAATTAAAAATTTTAAACTAGTTTATAGTTAATCTAATAAGAATCTTGCTATAGAGTAGTCGGATTAGATTAAGTTATAGGTTTAAGGGTTGATAAAGATAGGAAATATAATAAAATCAGCTTTCCAATTTATCAACAAAAGCTCGTGTGTGTTCAAAAGCAAAAATTATAATGTGTGCCTAGTGTTTTTTTTTTGTTAAATTTAATCAGCTTTTCGCATTTTTAGTATTAGTCCATTAAAAATTGTACGTAAAAAATATCAGATCTATTTATTTGGAATAAAAAGAAGAGAGAATGAAAAAACTCAATTTTTAAAAGCAATTTTTATTTTCTTTTTTTTTAACAACTTCCAAATAAACAAATCGATATTTTTTATGAGCTAAAATTTAATGTATTTTTTATAGTTTTTTTTAACATTATTATTATTTTATTGTTCATTATTTTTTTCTTATAAGTTTTTTTATATTGTAAAACAGGGGACAGTATACACTTGAACTAAGTACAATTTTTTTTCAATACAGTCCATTTTTTTCTTTTCTTCTTCTTATTTTTTTTTGTTAAGTTTTTGTTTTATTTTGTGTTAAGTTTATTACTTTTTTTGTAAATAATGTAAATAATTTTGTATATAAATAAAGGACGCTTTATGCTATTGAATAATCCAAACTGAGTTTATTTTTTTTTTGTAAATTTTCTTTAAAAAAAATTTAACTCCGAGCTTCGGAATCGAACCCATGTCAGTTGCTTCGAATTTCATAATTCCTGTAGCACAGGTTCGAATCCCGCCCAAGTATGGCACTTTTTTCACTTTTATTATACGAAAAATGTTGAAATTTATTTAACAAACATTTACTAGCTAAATTTCTGAACGAAATATTACGAAAAAATGTTTATTAAGCCAGAATATATTATTGATTGCATCACGGCGCAAGTACGTCATGGCGTCTTTCAATCCCCCACATTGCAGACCAGACTATTAGCTAAACAATGTGTTATATATATTCGGGTAAATATAACCCCCTGAAGAAAAATTTAATAAGAAAAATGTGACTTAAGTGAAAATTACAACGTATAATAATAAAAAAGTTATAACGAACGGAAAATTTTTTAATAAATTTTATATTTAGTGGTGCGCAATGAACTAAAGTCCTGAAAATAATAAAATTTGTTATTGTTGTGACAGCTGACTTTTAAAAGCACCCCACAAAAGGTAAGTTTTCATTTCAGACAACTTGATTTCCTGCTATTCAATTTAATACCATGTCGAATTATACAAATTGGATGACATAATAATGATTAAAAAACATATTATTCAATTGCTGGAGGATAAAACGGTGCCATTCATTAAAATAATAAATAGGTAATGGATTAAAGTAGCTCCAAGTGCTATGCAAAATTGCAAAATTCACCAATCTAGTACATAATTATTTACTTTTTTCAACTTTCCAAACAGTAAAACATCGTAAATTTCAAAAGAAATATTATTTTACGAAACGAAAACTATAGAAAAAGATAGAGAGATACCGAGAAACGCCTTGAACTTACATTAAAGACATAAATTTTATAGTTTTCGTAACTTTTACTAAATGAATTACAAAATTATTGCGCTGGAATTCAATTAACTTTTTTTTATGATATGGCCATCGATTTTCCCCCGAAAAGTGATCATTTTTCTCTAATCAATTATTTTTTTAGTTTTTTTCTTGTACAATAAAGTGAAAACCGAATAATACAGAAAACGTTTTATATACAGTTGATTCTTTTTCTTTTTAACAAATTTTAACAGTGGATTTGAATCAGTTGAAAATACGTCGCGCAACTCTAACAAACGCGCTTTTCTCGCTCCATACGCTTCAAATTTACATCTTTTCTAATTTTTTTATCTAATAACAGTTCACAACAACAACAACAACGTGGTGTGCTGTAAAAAACAGTGTTTGAACAATTTCGTATGCACTTTTGATAAAAATCTTTACCAACAAACAAAACTAACGGTTTTATTGTTTTGTGAAATATTTTAACAAATTTATTGATTTATTTAATTATACGTGTATGCACACAACAAAACGACTATTTATCCGTGGAGTTTAATTAAAACCAATTAAATGCATATGGTATTATAGTGAAGAAATATTAAGTTTTCAGAGGACAACAAAAAAGAGGAAGTATTATTGTGACAAAATTCTAATTGGGCCAAATATGTGTGTCTATTTTGATCGATGATGATGATATGATATAGTTGTAACAACACAACATACATTAACAAAAAAAAGAAAGATGAAAATCTAGATGTAGTTGTTCGATTGGCATAGGCCCAATTGGCGCCCCACTCTGGCGAACAAACGCAAGATAAAAAAACAGAAATTTCACTATTTTCCCGACAATGACAAGTCGTGAAGTTTGTTTAGATGGTGGATCGCCGTGGGGTTTTCGTATGCATGGGGGTGTCGATGTAAATCAACCACTTCGGATATCAAGAGTAAGATTAAATTTGTTTATAATAAATTACAGAACTTGAAACTATTATTATAATATACATACATAAATTACACTTGAATAGTTTTATATAATGTGCGTCTGTTTTTCTAAATTTATTTCTGGATTGTATATTTTCAATCATTACACCATCATTACATGTATATATGTATATATATGTAATTTATTACATGAGAAAGGAATACTTTATTCGAAATAATCACGTATACACCCACAATTTTTTTTTAATGGTAAAATATTTAAAAATATTATTCTGTAACTAATTTAATATTTGTATTTCTTAACATGTGCAACTGTTTTAATGTCTTCCTTTATATTAATTTAATGGCTGTACTAATTACTAACAAGTCAATTGGAATTAATTCAATTTATTTTACGCAATTTTCTGTTTATTGCTAGACTAAGGTGGTTCGATTACACCACTCTATGCAAAAGTGCTGAAAAATGAACATTTCACACACTTGTCATTTGGTTACTAATACTTTTTGAGGTTAGGCTGTTTTGTTGTCATGGTAACAGTGTATTAAGATTCTTATTCCGCGTTAGTGAACCAATCAGATTGCTGAAAATTTTCATTATACAAGTTTCTTTAAATATAAAGTAAAAAATTTTGAAAAAAAATTAAATTCGATGTACAGTTTATGTAAAATTGCTTTGAAGTTTAAATTATATTTGTTGTTGATTAAAAAATGGAATTATGGTGTTGATTGGATTAGGTGTTGATCGAACCACCTTAAAATTCAATTTAGTAGTTGTTTTCACTTTTTTTTTACCAATCAAAACACTATTAACTCTTCCATCAGAAAATTGTAGATAAATCAATAAAAAACATCTATTTTGATTCACTCGTAATGTACAAGTGAAATTGTCCTAGAGGCAAAAATAATTAATTTCCAATGGAAAAAATGTTATTTTTTCAAAAAACACTATAGATACATTTTCTATTGATGATTTATTAAATTTTAAGGAAACAATAACAAAATTTACTAGAACCGTTAACGTCAAATTAAAGTAAATAATGTCAGCGTAAAGAACTTTAAAAAAGAAAAACAAATAAATATTGTGTTTACATTTAAATGAAAAACTTAAATAGATCCGTTATTTTGCCGATATTTCTTTCATATACATAAATACACACACAACAAATTTTTCAAAAGATTTTTATCTATGTATGAAAGTAATTATATATATTATAACTATAATTAAATACAGAAACGTATTCATTATAAAATTATTGCCGCAACGTTTGATTTTTCCACTAAGCCGATTATTTTTTGCCCTTTTGGGCAAAACAAAACAATTTTTCTCTACATAGAAACTTTTTCATATACATAATAATAACAATAATACTTATAATTAAGTAAAATGTTAACTAGTAGGAAAAAAAGCGATTAAACTTAAGTGGAACTAAAGGCTCTTTCAAGTGGTAAATGCACATGACCTCAACATTTGACCCTTTCTTCATATTATACACTTGATTATATATATAAAATTATATTAATGTAATTCTTTTCAATTCATTGTGAAATTAAACTGCATCAGACAATTTTATAACGTATCCATCCTTGTTCTTGATGCTATCTTCATTAAATATTCAAACATTTCTAAAAGCATCACGTCGTCTTACAAAATTATTAAATAAATAAACCAAAGTAATGTAAATGAAATTTTTAAATAGTTACGAAATTTTACTCTCCTCACACAATACCTATTTTTATATGTCTAAATTTATGTACAAAGTTTTTTTTTCTTTTTAAAGTCTTAATTTAGGTCAAGTGACCATATTTTTACAAAATAGACCATTTAAAAGGGTTGAATACCAACCACCACCCCCACCAACAAGTTTTTGAAACCTCAAGTGTATTTCATCATTTTTATATAAAAAAAGGCATTATTCAGACACTTGTTAGAGAAGTCGAATAACAGACAACATTTTTTTTCTAGTGTAAGTATAATCCGGGAAATTGTATGTGTGAAACGTGATATTAATTGTTTAAAATGAAATAGGGGGCGTTTAAAACTATCGTATAACAATTTTTTCAAACAGAAAACAAAAACAAAACGAATAATCTTCAACATTTCTGTACGCATTTTGAATAAATAAATATTTAAAAAGAATTGTGTGTGTGTATAAATTGTGATTTTGCATACTAATCGGCTTTTATTACAACCCTTCACAAAATACATATTTTCGAATAGTCTGTACGAGTTTGTTGTAGTGTTTGGTTCGTTTCCTGTTTAATTTTTTTCAAAAATAATGTTGAAATTTTGTTCACCACACGGTAAACGTAGAGAATATTCGGTTTGTATAAATTTTTCTACAAAAATTTCAAACAAAAAAACAAAATTAATTTTATTATGAACAAAATTATGCAACCAACTTTACGTTGTTTGAAAAAATTCGAAAATTTACAGGTAAATCCTGGAAGTAAAGCAGCATTACGTGGTATTAGAGAAGGTGATTTAATAACATCGATTAATGGACAATCAACAAAAGACATATCTAATGCAGAAGCACATAATTTATTACGAAATGCTGGAGAAATATTAAAACTTGGCTTAAACGAGTACGTATATAATATAAAATATTTTCTCATTCATTCCGAAAAGCACTATACAATCCATTTTACTCAATTTTTATATATATATTTGTTGTCACGACCCTGTCGGGGAAAACCCTTCAACCAGAAATCCTACTACATACAAATCCACTAGAAAATCGCCCTCTATGTCACAATGTAGAACGTACACCATGTCCATTTCAATTATTGCATTGATATATACGTTTTTTCAAAGGTTTTGTATACATACACTGTATTTATATAGTTAAGAAACTGTTTTTTACGCAGTTATACGGTGTGCGATCTGTTTTACCGACTAGATTTAAAAATTTCCAGTTCTTAACCTCAAAATTTCAAAATTTGTAATTTTTACTGTTTTATTGTTTAAGGGATATTAGTGGTTCGCCAAAACGTCGCCAATATAGAACTGTCCATCAAGAAACCCATTCAGAGACAATAAAACGTACGTTTTCATTTATTTAGATTAAATAGAAATAAAATTATAATAAAAATTTAGGTTCAACAGTTACGACTTATTCAATAAAATCGTCCAAAACAACAGAAGACATTGAAACAACGCAAGATGATTTAAAAGAAAATAGTAAGTTACAGATAATTAAACAATTTTAATGTTATTAAGGTGTGTAGTTCCGTTTTCTTTAATTTCGTCTTAATATTTATAAAGAATTGTATTCAGTTTAAAATTGTCGCGCATTTAGTGAACAACAAAATTTCTAACTTAAGAATCTATAATAATAATAATAATGAAATTACCGGAATTATTGAGTTGTTTAACACCGGAACAACACGGAACTTTACCAAGAAATTGTTCAGTGTCTACAAAGAGAACTACGACGACAACAACACCATTTAAGAAGTTTAGCAAGTTTGCAAGGAAGAGGATGCGAATCTTATCTTTTAACCGCACCAAAAACGGTTCGAACTTTCAACTTTATTAATTGAATTAGTTTTTAACAATTCCCTAAATTCAAGTTATTGGCCATAAATTTAATATTTTTTTGATAAAAAACTGGATATATGGTTAAATTTATAACAAAACAAGTATGTACATAAATAAAAAAAAACATATAATCAAGTGACATAGGAAATGTTTGTCAATTTTGACAATTAAAAGATTTGACACACTAATTTTTTTTATTCGGAACAAAGCAACCTTTGATAATGTTTACAAATTATAGTAAATACCTAGCCTACCCTGTTTTTTTATACACCTACACGTAATACTATTATTTTATTATTATGTAATCCAATCGATTTGTATAGATTTATTGTTGAATTACCGCATCGTATTGTATATATTTATCGGTAGAAAAAAAATACATTAAGGAGTGACCACACATAGATTTAAATACGTCATGCTCCGGAGGTTACACTCCCTCTCTATATGGAGTCCGGAAGTTCACTAGGACAATATGATGTTGATGATGATGATGATTGTGTACCATGGCTAACTGTGATCATATATTTTAATCTGTTGACAAATCGCGCACTAAAACCAGTGAATTTGAAGTGAAAGTTTTTTTAAAAAAATCGAAATAAAGCTTAAATTCAAATTTTATATTTCCAATATTTATTGTGAATAATTATTATTATTATTGCAGTAATAAGTTAGGAATGTTGTGTTAATATGTAAATTCTTGTTGTCCTTCCATTTAAATTACAATTTTACCTATATACGTATATTATATTTAAAATGAAACGTAAAAACAACATCACTTTTAATGAATGAATAGAATATAATTAAGGTACTTATTATCCATGTGTGTATCGTGAAAAAGGGATATAATAAAAACAAAATAATAATCATTAATAAGATAAAAGTGATAAAATTCTTATTCGCATTTTTATTATTATTTTAGGTGATTCGAAAATATGTCCATTAAATAATATAACTTCACAACGATCCACCCTATCAACAAATTGCTCTTCATCCCCATCTACGTTATCCGATTTAGCAGGTATATTTCTGAATTTTTCTGTTTTTTCTTTTTTTAATTAAATCGTATATACGATTTTTTTAAAGGCAATTTTAAAAGTTCATCGCACGAAACAAACATTTTAGAAAGGTCACCACCACCATATAATACCAACCCCACATCATCACCGTCTTCCATAATTACCGAAGTGGGTGAGTGATGAAATTATTATTTTTTTGGTTCTTTGAACAAAATTTGCTTGAAATTCAACAAACAATATGGATAATTTATTTGATATTGTCGCCGCCTCTGTATTTAACAATAACAATTTTGTTTAGCGCACGTATGTCCGCCACTAAAAACAATGTTAATATTATATATACAATTTGCGCCATTCAAAGTAACGTTACAAAACGTATTATATACTAATAGTTGAAAAATTTACATTGTTTCGATTGTTTCACATTGAAAAAGTGGATTTGGCTTGCAAAAAATTTACTAAAAACGTGGCTGTGTTGTGATTTTATTGAAAATGTGTTACCTAATAACGGATTTCACCCAAAAACTACATACGTATTCCGAACATGATTATTTAAAGTTTGATAAAATTTCAAGGTTACAAGAATTATAAAAATAATTAAAATAAATGTTTACTTTTGTACTCGACTATATTTTACAATTCAAACAGATAATATTTTTAAATATTGTGTTTGGAATACACAGAATATAGTTTTAGTGCTTTTATTGTTGTTTGTTCTTTGACTTCACCAAAAAAAAAAAAAAATTGAATTCACTTAGGAAATAATGGCTTAACAACAATGGCCGATAATAGTGCAACAGTAATAACACGATCCCAAAAAAGACGTGCCCGTAAAAAAGCCAGGAAATCACAACAAAATAACAACAACAACAACAACATTATACCAACGATTTCAATTGATGATGAACATATTGTGGATTATCGTGTCGATTCACCAGAAACGGTTGAAGAAAATACGGAAAAAAAACCGATGAGGAAAAGTCGTAGTTTAGACGATGATGAAATTGTCAAAATACAAGAATTAAATGATGATGACAATAATTCATTGAGTACAATATCGTTGAAATTGGACGATCCACCACAAGTAACAATAATTTCAACAGAAGATGAATTGAAATTACGTCATTTCCTTGAAGGACTGAATTTAGTGAATTCACCAGAAAATGCCGTTAAACAAATTTACGAAAAATCCACATCGGAAACAATTAAACAACAACGTGCTAAAAAACGTTTAGCTTTGGAGCAGTATTTTATGCCACAAATGGAAAATCCACGTTATTTGGATGTAATTAGTGAAGAAACAAGTGATTTTAGTGATAAGGAACCGTCGAATTTAACGCGACATTTAAAACAAGGTACACCGGAAATGGAAACAAAACCACCAGTACCAATGAAAATGAAGAAAACTGTAAAGAAAATCGCGAAACCACAACACGTAACAACGGTTGCTGAAGTTGTTTGTTGTGAAAGGGCACAAGGGGTTGAGGTTGTTTATTTAGATGACGACAGTTCCAGTTCGGATAATGAAGAAACAACGAAATTAGAAGAAAATAATATTATTTTGAATGAATTAACACCGCCACCAACACCGGACGAGAATTTCCAACAAAATGAAACGGTTTTTTCGAATGTTATTACACCAAGTAGATCGCCATCTAGTGATGGCAGTTCAAGTCACACTTTAAGCACAACAAAATATAATCCGAATTGTTCAATAGCTGATATTCAATCAATTTGCAAGGATGAAGAATTATTAAAAAATGATCAAAAGTTCAATCCGTTGACTTTGAGGGAAATTTGTATTAATTTTTTATTAACATTACCATTTGGTATTGAAATGTTACAAGAACTGGCCGATGTATCATCTTCGATTGATAATTTAACAAATTGTTTACCTAGTCAAATTTTACCGAAAATAGCCCCAAATTTACCCCATTTTACAAACAACAATAATAATGTGACTAATTTTGTAGATGAAATTAGATCTAGTGAAGATGCAACTAGAAAAGAGGATACATTAAATGTATGTAAAGTGGTTAATAATCAGAGTGGGTTGGACAGATTGTTGGCAATCATCCAAAATGAACCATTTCGGTGCAATTCAATAACATATAATAATATACCATCATCGCAACACCAACAGGACGTAAATGATGATGAAGAAAATTGTTGTGTCGTTGCACGTTTGAAGGCGAAAAATTTAAGTGAATGGTTAGAATTGGCTAGAGAAAAAACAATAATGTGTGATACAACATCGAATATGAAAAAGCGTCGTTCATCGTTACCGCAAGACCTATATAAACGGCAAATGATTTACATTGAAGAAAAGGAAAGGGAAATACAAAGGGAACTGGAACGTTTGGAAGAGGAAAAATTGAAATTGGCCACTGAAATGGCCCGAACTGGTGATAATATTGTTGAAACAAGACAGTTTCAGCCGAACGATTATGTAATTTCACGGCATGGTGATTATGCCATCCACAATGAGGGTAAATTAAAGATACGGCCCATGTCAATGCCAACAGAATTCTTTCGTCAACAAATGTACGAAGAATATATGAGCCAAATTGCTGAACGTGAAGAAAGGAAACAACAGAAAGTTATAAAACTGTCGAATTTATGTGAAAATAATTGTGATAATAATAATACAACGAAAAAAATTTTAAATACAATTATTGATGTTGAAAATGAATTTATGGAAAAAGTTAAAGAAAAACAGAAACAAGGAATATTATTAGAACGAAAATCAGAAGAGAAAATCAACCAACAACAACCGGCCACAATAAATTCTAATGATAATGAAGTTAATTGTGTGTTAGTGATTGATGGAAATACAGTTAAAAAAGGAATTACAGAACAACTACCGAAACATTTACAAGAATTTGTCGACATTACTAATTCCACAACGGATGGTGAGTTTGAAACAGCAAAAATAAAAACAAAGCAAACGTTTTGAATGTCACTAATATTTTGCAAAATATATTTTGTGTGTGTGATTTTAATATAATACTAAACGCTACTCTCTGTTTTATGTGTTGAAAATATTTTAAATATAAATTTTCTAACGTTTGTCGGTTCTCTTGAAAAGCCAAATCTAAAATTATACTTTTAAAATTAGGTTAAACGATATTATACGTGCATTTCTATCTGCATTTTAAATGTTTTTTCGTTAAACTGTTAGACGTATATCTAATTTTATTAATGTGTAAAATGGATATAAATTTCGACGTTTTCTTTTTCAAATTTGGCGCCCTATGCGGACTTTAACGATAATGTACGATTCATTATGAGTGGAATTGATTTTGGAAAATAATTTTTTTGCTTTTTAAGTAATTTGTTACTATTTTATTGCAAAACATTGTAAATACGAAGTATTTTCGTGTTGCTGTGCTTAAAATGATAAAATCGAATCGAAAAAAATAAAAAAGGTCCTTCCTTCTTCCCTCTGACTTCCTGATCCAATTTTCCAGTAGTTATTTTGTAAAACATTTCATGGAAAATATAGTTCGTTTATGAATTTTTCACTCACTAACACAATTTTTTTACACAAACAATATAAGTACACTACAAAAAAATTTAATTTAATCACAATCAGTCAGTAATTTACATTTTCCAGTTCCATCTGTTGTTGGAAAGTGGAGCATCACTTGTTTGAAAAAAAGAAATCTACAATTTAGCAAAAAATGACATTTCTTTCCACTCTTGAGCGGGAAAAAAATGCCAATTTAGGAAAAAACGTAATATTTTCCTCTCTTGGGTGGAAAGTGCAAAATGTGAAATATTTCAGTATTTCTTAATTTTTTGGTCTGATTATGCATAAAATTGTGTTAAAGTGTAAAAACATGTGTGATTCATGTTATATTTTATGATAAATTTATTAATTTTTCAAAATGTTCCAATTTATTTTATTCTCAATAATTTTTATATTTTTACTCGTATTTTTATTATTATGCAACTAGATAGTTGCAAACTAATATCACATTTGAAAAAATATATAAAATTTACAATTTAGGTGTGGGAAAATGCACTTGCCGCCGAAAATGTTGCAAAGAAGCACGCCGTATAAGCAGAGCTTTAAGCAAAAACCGCACTCAACGCAACAATACTAGCTTATTGCATGAAATAGACGCCTGTTTAGTAATGGCAAAAGGTTTTTTGTTTGGTATTAGAGGTTTGTTTGGGTCTATATATGTATAAATGTATAAAAAAAACTATATAACAAACATATAAAACTCCATTCTCACAAAATCACTTCATCTACATTTACTTTGAGTCCATTTTATTTATTATCCCAATATTAAGCTTTTCTAACGCAACAAAAAAGGAAACCAGCTTGTAGCAATTTATGTTTATTGTTGGACGAATAAAATTTATTTACGAATAAAAAAAATCACAACTTCCTTTTGCATGGATTTTCTTATATATTATGATGAAGTTCGCAATCAATTTCTCAATTTACACAAAAAAAACACCAATGTTTTTGGCACACTCTGAACTCGTGCCAAGAAAAAATTTATTTATATTTATAATTCAACTAGTTAATGGAGTCCGTGTTTACACCATTTGGACAGAATGTTTTTTAATTTATCTACTATTACATTCTTTAATGAAGCCATCCTCAATCATAATTCATATAATTTTTTTTTTCTTAAAATTAAATCTGGAAACTATTAGTGTAGAAAATTACTGACTCGTCTATTTATAAACGCGGGATATTATTGGAAATATGTCAATTTTATCTCTTTTTTTTTACGTCAAACAATAAAACTTTTTAATTTTCTCAAATATAAAATGATGGTTTTGTTGTTGTTTGAGAAAATTTTCATTGGCTATAATAACAAGTACATCTAAATCTGTACAGATTTAGCGTCCCGACGCACACACACTTAGATATATATATATTCATGTTTTTTATGCCACCGGTGGTTGTGTGGACGACCAAAACGTCGTCGTCGCGACGCGCCCAGCTTCAGTTTCTCAGATCACGTTCGTGTGATTGCCACGTGCATGTGTATTTGTGTGTGTTTTTTCAACCGCCCCCTATTCACCACCACACACACAATAAAATTGCAAACACAATGTGCTTATAGAAAAAAATAAAAGAAATATGATCGCACCGGCTCCAACATTTAAAGCAACTGCTCCAACAACGCCCAGTACGTTTTCTTCTAATTAGTTTTGTTGAATTTTTGTTCGTTTTGTGTTTAAATGGCTTCATAACATACAAAATTAGTCATTTTATGTGTTTTCAAGTAATAATTAGTAGTGAAACATAAAACAGAAAACTTGGCACTGTATATGGTTGAAAAAATATAATATAAAATTGGTGGAAAACCGCACCGCATTTCCATATAATTATATTTTAAGAAAATTTATATGTAGTTAGGAAATACAAACCTAATTAATTTGTTTTATTTTTTTCAAATTTCGAAACTATACTGAAAAACCTAAAAATATACACATATACATATGTAAATTATAACAAAAGTGTGCCAAGATTAGTTCATTAAGAAAAAAATATACTAAACATATTAGTTTTAATTTCAGGTAGCTCTAATTTCTTCTAAAAAAAAAGTTGCGCTCCATTGAAACGTTTTACGTAATCGTAATTTTTCATCGCGCACGTTAATTAAAAATATGACTCATTGTTTATATTTTCCCAAAAACATTTTATGATACTTGGCCAATTATGTACATTAAAAAATATGGAAGGAACTTAAATTGTTATAACAAATTATACAATTGTTATTCAATCTAATCTATTATTAAACAAATTTGTCATACTAATGCCAATTGAGACCTATTTTTAACATTTTACCTGACTCATTTTCCATTACATACAGCCAAATTGTTATTAATTGTTTCCGGTTCGAATAAATAATCATTTTGTAACTAATATAAGTTGAAAATAGCGAGATTATAAAAGGTTTTGTTATCAATATGATAATTTGTTAGGTGTTTGGTCGCCTGGCCAAAAACCGGAACCAATAAAACGGCCCGAAGAACTAATCGAACATCCAAAACAAACACCAGAAGATGAATCATCACCACAGCCACCAGTTTGGACACCAAAAAGTGCCAATTCAAGTCCAACTGTAGAACGCAAAGAATTTCGTCCAGTTAATTTCCAATCACCGAAACTTGAACGTAAACAATTTACGAAAACAACACCAAATGGTGATAATAATACGAATTTAATTGGGAAATCTATTGAACCGCCATGGAAATTTGATGATAATAGTCAAATTATTGGACAAGCGTTAGAAAAACGTTTAACTAGTAGTCAATCATCGCCGGCTTCAGGTTTTAGTGATATATCACCATCGCCACGTCTTCCAAAAGCACAAAATCCAACAATAACATTATTACAAAAAGCCAGAGGTAATGAAAATTGTGGGGGATTTTCAAAATTTTATTAAAAAACCATTTTAGAAGGACAACTGCCCAAAGGTGCCCATTATTTGGAACAACAATCACATTTTGAACGTAGATTTCCAAATGAAAGGCCAGCATTAGCCAATCCTGGTGACGTTTGTAAGAAATTGATCAAAATTTGTTTAAAAATAACACTTAATTTTGCGTTTTTATTAATTAAGTAGTGTACAAAATTAAAAACGAATACACGAGCGAGTCCGACAGTGAAAGGCCTAGAAAAATGGCTGATTTAGGTCCGAGAAAATACGATGGTATTGGACCAACAACAAAAAATGGCATGCCCTTAACACTGAGATCTGTAAATCACTAAATCACTAATATATTTCGCACAATTTAACAAAATAAAATTCATTTGCAGGAAGTTAAAGACGCAAATCAATCTAAATGGTATAAAAGAATGTACGACACAATCCACAAACCGAAATTAAACAGTAAGTCTGCGTGATTTTTACTTTTTTTTTGTAAATAATATCCGTTTTTATTTGTAGAAGATGAATATGTTACTGTACGTTATAAACAACGTAGAGGTAAATAATATTTTGCATGTTATCTATAATAATGTTTGTTAAAATCAATAGAAATTCAAGCATGGTTAATCCGTATATTGAATGAAAAAACATGTTCTCTCACACAATAACGATAAGATAAACTTAAGACCTCGAAATCAATTTTATAAAAGATTTTCTAGTTTGTTGTTGTAAAAATGCTTTGCATGTATATGTGTGAAAATAAAGTGGAAACATAGACTACCCTTATTTTATTATTAATAAATTATTTTAGCATTGTATCCGTACACGTCGGGCTACCTTTCTGAGCCCGAACCAGGGGCATATGATAGTGATTATACCGATTATAAATATGCAACATTGGATCGACGACGTCAACCATTAACTGAACGGTCTAATGAATATTTAACGAATGCTGCCGCTACCGCCTCTTGTTCATCCTCTACAATGCCCCGAAATCTACCCAATAAGTATATATACATAAATAA
>SSSI01008084.1:0-40851 GCA_004796505.1 Oryzaephilus surinamensis | reverse complement strand
TGTATTCATCCTGTATATATGGCGGTCATTGAAAGGGTCGAAACCCTTCGAAAATGAGTACTTGACTATGCACTCTCAAAGTTTTAAGAGACTTCAAAACACCTGTAGTAGTTTAATATATAACGGGGGTGGTTTTTTTTTTCGTAAAACAGATTCCTGGTAAACATTATATTTGTTAAAAATCAATTTAGAAAGTTTTATTATTAATATTTAATACTGTTTAAGAGTTTCAAAGAAAATTTTTTATAAAAGCTTTTGGATAAGTATTTCCTGCGAGTATAATTAATTAAAATTCATTATAAACGATGTTTATTTTTCATGTATTTGGTGATGTTAAATGTTTTATAAGTAATAGATAATAAATATATAATGAAACTCTTGTGTGATTGTTGTTTTTATACAATTTTCCATTAGAAAATCTAAAAATGTTGGTAGTCTTGCCATCTAGTTGCTGGAAAAGCTACTGAAACTTTATCAAATCAGTGATAAAGCTTCAAATTGTAAACTTTTGAATTACGCAATTGTAGATGGCTCTACAATATTATGATCTAAATAAAAACCATTTGAAATTTAAGTTAAGAAATATTTATTAATAATATATTATTGCTAAATATTTTAATGTAAAAAGAGCAAAGTCCTTGCAAGTATAATAAATCCTTTTAAAATCCATCACGTTTAAAGATTTGCGTTGTCTCGAGATTTCAATTGAAATAACAAAAAATTCATTATAAGTATGATCTATGTTTAAACAAGTAGATCATGGAAAATATTGTTTACAATTTGTAATAAAAATGTAGAGTAATAACATTTCGACCTCTCTCTGTCAAGTGTTTTTAAAATATAAGCACGTTATTTTCTCGTGATGAGGCAAAATCCAACACATTTAACTAACATATAGAAAAATGGATATTGGAACAATATTTGGACAAGATAAATTAGTCAAAAAATATACATATTAATTACAACGTGCCATAATAACGTCATTCGTCATTTCCAATGATTTTTTATTGTATACATATATGTATATGATTTATTAATTTGCTAATCAAATTACGATTAAAGTTTATTGTTTCGTAAAAAAAACCAGATTATTAATGAAGTACAAATAATAATAACAAACGATAAATATTAAATTAGAATAATAAAAAAGCGTATTCATGCAATAATTACAAACTGTTGACTTTTTACTAGTTTACTCCAGTTTCTTTAACAAATGTAAATTAGATTTATTTTCTCCAATGTTGGAACATTGGATCAATTAATTACCCAAATGGTTGTTCCAATTTACTGACTAATACAATCATTAATTATCCAACAATTAATCATACAGTCGCTATAATATCCAATAATCGATTGTTATAATGGCTAAAAATTGTTTTTTCTTTTAAATAGTTTCATCTCGTCATATTCAGGTCAAATTTATTTATTTTCATTATCTGTTTAATTAAATAAATGTTTTACATAACAGACAATTAAATGAAAATTTAAAAAAAATTGAGCTTGAAATTTGGAATTTAATTTGCGTGCTTTGCAAATTCTTATTATATTAACGTCATTGGCTGCATTAAATAAACTGCGAAGTATTTTTTTTAATGTTACATGCATAACTCGTGTGCAACAATAAAACTTTTATATAAACAAAAAAATATTTTAGTACATTAGGGAAATAGAGGACACGTGTGATCACAGGGCAAGTGCAAAATGGCCTTGTTAAAGACATTCACATTTAAAAGAACAATATAACTGTGTATTAAGCTTGCTAAATAAATCAAATCTATATTTATCTGCATATAACAAAAACAATTTATAATAGTATAAACAAAATTAGCGAAAATTTCCATAATTAGAAAAGTTGTGTTAATGATTTTAGCATAAGTTGTTTTCCATTCTAATCTATATTTACTATTATATGTTTAATATTATTGTTAAGCATATCTTTGTTCATTTAGCATTTAATATCACGTGAATGGAGGCGTGTTTCGTTTCGTAATTAATAATCTTTATTAAAACTGTATCCATATGAAAATGTAAACGACTCTGATGGCTTTAATTGAAAAGCAGCTTATCTAATTTGCGTGCGCATTCATTTTTCAAATAACATTCATATATATAAAACAAGTCGATTTTAATTGGGCCTTAGAACCAATCCTACAATCAATCCAATACTTCCAATACTTCCTATTTCCTAAAAATATGGAACAATTAACGAAAAAAGAATCGATTGCCCTTCGCGAAAAATACATTGGGTAAGTTAAAGATTTATTTTTAGAAACGTTTTTCTGAAAATTTTCTTCAGGAAATCGTGCCAATTGTTTTTCCGAAAAAATCCTATTAAAATTGTACGTGCAAAAAGCCAATACATGTACGACGAAAGGGGTGACGCGTTTTTGGACTGCATTAACAATGTTGCACATGGTAAATAAAATTATTTTAAATTTATGGACAAAAATCAATGGTTATTTTCTAGTTGGACATTGTCATCCGGCTGTTGTTGAAGCTGGCTGCCAACAAATGAGCATTTTAAACACCAACAATCGTTTCTTGCACGACAATATCCTCTTATGTGCCCAACGAATTCTCAACACGATGCCAGAAAAACTATCAGTTTGTTTCTTTGTTAATTCTGGCAGCGAAGCGAATGATTTAGCACTTCGTTTATCAGAAATTCACACGAAAAACAAACATGTCATCGCTTTAGAACAGTAAGTGATTTTTTAAATAATATTTTTTTTTGGGAAATTTTGTATAATTTGCAGTCCAGGCGATCCTGCATTTTATTTAATATAGCCACATACACTGAAGTTATTGGAAACACATCTAATTTTATTTTGTTTCGTTTTTCTTACAGCTATTAAAAAAAATTCTCTACAAGAAACCGTTCAGGGCCAGGATAATAAGGCCTCTCATGAATTTTTTTATCAATTGCATCATAGTCTCGTCAAGTTTGACTATAGCAATTTTATTATTTTTATTTAATTTGCTATATTTTTCAAATATGTAGTCAAACTTGGTAGGCTATATACTAATGCTTTTAACACGCTAACGTTTACTCTCGGGGCATTAAGATGGCCTTAACAAGATCGACGAACATACGAATTAAATATTTTTTTAGTGCATACCACGGCCATTTGACATCATTGATTGATATATCCCATTACAAATTTAATTTGCCTGGTGGAACTGGCCAAAAAGAGCACGTTCATGTGGTAAGCAACAAAATTAGTCCGAATTTTGACTAGTTAATTGAGATTTATTTGAAAATAAGGCACCAATACCGGACAATTATCGCGGGAAATATAAAACAACGCAATACACTGAACAACAAACTGGTGAAATGTATGCAAACGATGTGAAAGAATTGTGCGACAATATTTTAAAACAGAATCAAGGCATTTCGGCATTTATTGCTGAAAGTATGATCAGTTGTGGTGGTCAAGTGATACCGTCGAAGAATTATTTCCAAGAAGTTTACAAGCATGTAAGAGCCGCTGGCGGACTTTGCATTGCTGATGAAGTTCAAGTCGGTTTTGGACGAATTGGAAGACATTGGTGGGCTTTTCAACATTACGACGTCGTACCTGATATCGTTACCATGGGAAAACCAATGGGAAATGGTCATCCAGTAGCATGTGTTGTCACTACCGAAGAAGTTGCCAACAGTTTCTTTCAAACTGGCGTACAATACTTTAATACAGTAAAAAAAAACAGTCGATTAAAATCGATTTTTTGGTAAAGTTTCCGTTTTTTCAGTATGGAGGTAATCCTGTTTCGTGCGCAATAGCGAATGCTGTTTTTGATACAATCGAAAAGGAGAATTTAAGAGAGAAAGCTTTAGTTGTTGGCGAATATTTGTTAGACAGTTGTCAAATGCTTGCAAGGAAACATAAAGCCATTGGTGATGTTAGAGGTTTAGGTTTATTTGTTGGAATTGATTTGGTGAAAGATCGCGAATCGAGATTACCTGATCCTGAATGTGCAGCTTACGTTTTGGAACGGTAAAACTCTATAAAAGCTTCACAAATACAATTTCATTTCGATTTTTTTACCAAATTCTAGTATGCGTGAAGAACATATTCTGATCAGTACTGATGGACCACATAATAACATTATAAAATTCAAGCCACCAATGGTGTTTACAAAAGAAAATGTTGATGAAGTGGTGTCGACATTAGACAGGGTGTTGAAAGAAGTCAGACACAATAACAATGAATTATCGCTTACAACAGTGGCGAAACCAGTTGGTGAAATAACTGTAATCAGTAAAGAACACAGGCCTACAAGAAAACCTATGTTTGAAGATGGCATCAAGTCCATATAAATTACCATTAATTTATTTTTATTTTGTTGTTTGTGTTGTTCATTTTTGGCATATTTTGCCAAAGTCGTACTCTATATTATATATAGCTATTAAAACTATTAATAGATATGATAATCTATAATTACACTATAATATAATGATAAGAAGTAATTTTTGATAATAATTAAACATACTTATATAATATTATAAATTACAAATAAACTTGTTTTTATTGTTTTTCGTGAAAAATAATATTTACTAATTAATATTTTCATTTGAAAACAAAATTAATTTGAATAAATAGTATATCGCGAAAATCTATCAAGAGAAATTCCATTTATAATTTGAAATGTTCGTATCTCTTTTATGTGAATATCATCAAAACTCGTTTATTTTATTAATTAGGTTTGGGACGTGATACGAGAGAGAAATTTCAAATTATAATTTAATACAATTTCAGACAAAACATGAAATATTAAAACGTTAATTAAACAGCTATCTTAAACAAATTATGTATGTATTTCAACATTTCCAATTCTTTAGATAATTGTAATTTTGAAATTCTTTTTCAATATGTCAAAATGCTTTCAATGTTTAAATAAAAACGTGAATAGGACCTATAGAAAACGAGAAAAGTACAATGACTTTTTTGTCCTTTTCAATTTATAACAAATGCCATTCAATACTGGAAAAAAGCATTTTTCTGTACGACAATAGCACAAATTAGATGATTAAAAACAAATTTTTCCAAAAATAAAAATACTTCCATAGATAAAAATAATTTTATTATATTTCAGAATTGAAACAGAAACACGTTTAGGATTTTCTTATATCTATTCTAATAATAATTAATAAATACATGTTGATTACAGTTTTTTTTGTATATTAATATTAGTACAAAAATTTGGCACACAATTATTTTTGGGGCCAAAAATCCTAAAAATCACAGATTCAGTGCATAATTAAATTCGAAAACAAAATTAATTATAAATAATTCCATTGTTATAGTATAAATACCAGAGAAAATTGAGATTAATAACAAATAAATATTGTATAAAATAAAAATATGCTGCAGCATTATTAAAAACAATGGGACGGCCCCTTTGTGACGTGTACCATTGATGTACATCACTTAATTCACCAAAACCATGTTGATTTTTCGTCTGCACTAAACATTCATATAAAGATTCCTCAACTAGGTTCGTTAATCGATAAGATTGTGTACGTTCACTTGTCGCTGAATTATAACGTTGCGATGGTTTAACAAGAATATCGTGCCATTGACCAGGTTGATGGTACGTTGAATTTACCTGAAAAAAAAAGAAAAAGTATGAAAAAAACGTACGATGAAATGAAACCCGAAAAGTACCATTATTCGTCTATAGAGAATTCGAACTTCGGAAATAGGAAATACAGATTGAACAATCCACTTTAAAGTGTAATCGTGCGGGTTTGAATATGGTGGACTGACGATTTTTGCTGGATTCGGTTTACCGGACAATTCAATATAGCGTTTCTCTTTGCCAATTGAATTGGCCACATTACAACTATAGTTGCCAAAATCGGACAATTGAATATTTCTTATTGTTAGCGAATAAGTTAGACCATTCTTTGACATAACACGTCGATCAGTTGGCTGTAATGGAAATGAATCCTGGTACCAAGTCACCTGGAATAAATTAATTCAATCAAATCCATATTATACTAGTATAGTTGTGGTTAAAGTTACTTCCGCTGGAGGATCAGCATTCACAACACAATCCAATTTCGCTTCTAAACCTTCCCCTGAATTCACCCATCTTCTTAATGTATTCACTTCTGGTGGATCTGTATAATAAAAGTTTAGTTAAACCAGTTTATTTCATAATTAATTTGAATTGTTTACATAGTACGTGTAAACGCATTTCACCACTCACTGGTTGGCCAATACCATTCGATGCTGTACATTGATAAATCCCAGCATCTTGACGTTGGACATCATTTAAATTGAGCAAATAACCAGTTTGTACTTGATTTCCTGACGGCAATATACTGTCCTATAAATTCAATCGGTTTTTTTACAATTATTTCTTTTACTGTTAAGATTTTCCAAACCTTTTTAGACCATTGAACTATTGGAGTGGGATTACCGTTCGCTTTACACTCAAAAGAAACAGGACTTCCTTTACGAGTTACAACCTGCCCACTTGAAGGCATTATTTGTATGCTTGGTGGCACTGAAACACGGAACAGAATTTTAATAAGAAAATTTCCATAATTAAAAAAATATTTACTTTAAACATCGTTACGAAGTAAATTCATTTTTTTATGCAAATTGGTAAATTTGTTTGCTTCGATTAATGGTAATAAATTGTACAAACTGGGGACGGTCCAGCAGCAATTGTCGCTCGCAATGTTTAATTATTATGATTTACTACTAAAAGTAATAAATGCATTGGTTCGAATCAAAATTATAATGCATGCAAATTGAAGATAACGCTTTGGTGAACATGAAAAACAACCAAACGCACTGTTTCAGGGGATGAGTTGGTGCGGACGACGGACAAAATGGACGCCACAATAAAATTATTCACTCTAATTTCGAATCCTTAAGATAAAAGCCTCTCTATTACAATTTTGATATAAAACTAATTAATGCATTTGGCACAAATCAACATTATAATGCATGCAAATTGAAGATAACGGTTTGGTGAACATGAAAAACAGTGTGTAATTTGTACAGTAAACGCACTAGTCAATAGATCCATATATTGTAGATAAAGGGATGGGGTTTTGGTGGATGATTCTGTGTGTGGACGAACAAAATACCAGGCACCGAAATGAAACTTTCACTCTAATGAATGCAAATTGACTATTTTGCATTTTAAACTTGCAATCAAATAGAAAGGGAGACATATAAATATTCATGTGATGTAGACTGTCACCACCCCCAATATATGTTGTATATGTACCTTAAGTGTGGTATTTATAAGTTTCAAGCCCCTACAAGTACAAAGGGGATTTGTGGTATTTTAAGTGTCAGCCGCATCTTTGTAAAATGGAATATTATTAGTTCATGTCTAGTATATAGATCATGTTGTTAAACACACCCCTTATAATACATACATACCCTTATTATACATATAATAAATGTTTATAGCTATACCCACAATACATTAATGTTTAATTCTTTTTCATTTTAGTAGCAACATTTTTATAGTGTACTTTCTATAAAATATTCAAAAATACAGGGGAAAAAAATGAATTTTCTACTTAAACTAGAAAATTTACTTGGGAAGAAAAATGCTTGTTAGTAAATCTTAAGTGGGATAATAGAGGTAGAATAATTACGATCTGCGTGTGTAATTTTTCTCACTTAAGGGTGAACCATAACGAATTCCTCTTTCCCCCAAACAACAATCATAAACGAATTAGTGTGAAAACGTGCACAGTTTGCGAGATGATGAAAATCTCGATAGATTTTTTTAAATGCTGCAAATTTATTGGTAGGAAATATATTTATCATATATCCACAGGGCAATCAATAAAATATATATGTACATATAAAAATGTAATCTGGTTATTCGTTGTTTTTTTTTTTTTCGTAAGACCGTTAGCAAACAAATTTTATACAAACATTTCAAACAATGTGAAATAATCAGCGTAAAAGCTTACAGTTCTCATGTTTATGTGGAGGATTTAGTTATAGTCTTCAAAAGAACATTTAATTAACAATATGTAATTAGCCTAGGTTAAAAATAGGTTTTTTTTGTTAGTAAGTAAGAGGATGTCAGAAACTAGACCAGTTTTTGAATTATTAACGATGATAAATAATTATAATTTATTTTAAATTTCTGTTCTATAGATGTAATAATAAAATGTGTATTCATGTAATGTTTTTAACAAACTCGAATATGTATTTGAATTTATTTTTAAAAACTAATTAGGAGAAAATCAACAATAGAATTTTGTGTTTTTCTTTTTGCCGTTGAAAAAAAATTCTTGATTTAAATACGCTGTGAAAATACTGATATAAATTTTCTGTAAATGTGGTGAAGCGTAATCAAAACTGTACAACCACCTTTTCACATCCACCCCAATTCTGCGCCCGCTTTTGCAAATTTTCTGTATCAGTTTCCACTCATGAAAACGTTGTCTGCGTGCTTTAATTTTCTTTGGCGTCTATAAATTTGCATACAGATTAATTCGCTGTTATATTGAACAAAAAACGTGCCTGGCGAGCTTCAATAATTCACTATATATAAAGAAAAAATCTACCATTTCAACACTTAAAACTTGTTCCATTAGCGAGCTTTCTTTAATTAACCAACTTGAGGATTTTTTTTTGCAATTCTATAACGAATTAATTGAAATTATACGTAAACAAGGAACGAGATGAAATACATTTGTCAAGCATTTATTGAGAAGGTATAACATAGACAAGATTAATTCGCCTTAGTGGTGTTTGTGAGTGTTGTCTTTACAAACTTTTCCAACTCTATGTTACTTTTCTATCGCTTTTTAGTCTATGTATTTGTTGGATAAACAGTTTCTAGAGAATATCCAACTTAACCACCTTTTCTTTAGTTTTCTGTTCTTTGATTGCTATTTTAAATAAGATAGTTTCAGTCTAAATTTAATTTATTATATTTGAAAACTGTGTCGTTATAAATCCATTTTGAAACAAATCAATTTTTCAATTTCTTTTTTATAAATAGATAAAATAGTTTAACTATTTACTCAGAAAGAGTGTTTTCTTCTTTTCTAAAACATCATTTGAGATATTCTTTTAAAAAATACACTTTGGAATTTATTTTTGCAAGAAAATAAAGAGTTTTCGTTCAATCAATATGAGAAAACTTTATAAAACGCCTTTGAGGTAAATTGTCTCCAAAAGACCAGTAAAATGTAATTGTACGAAGATAATAAATGGATTAATGATTATTACCATATTCTGCTTGTGTACATAGAATGTTGAAGGGAAAGTTACCGCCTCCGGCTACTTGCCGACCACTTTATCGAACATCTAAACTATATGTACATATTATACAATCTCATCCCCCGTTTTGAACTCATCATCAGCATCGTCTCTCTTTACTTAGTCCTCGTTTTTCTCTCTATGTGTTTGTATTTATACACCCCCCTAAAACTTTGGTTGTGTCTGATATAACCACAATTACATTTTAGCCTATGGCCATTTTCTAAAACTTTGATAAAAACTCTAACATTTGAATATTCTTGTATATTATAACAGAGAAAATCAGTATTGATTAACATTCTTTCAGGAGTGGAAAATAAAAAGGTCTTGTAAAACATTTTAAAACATGTGTATGGTGAATTTGTGACAGGAAACTTATTGCTGAAGCATGAATTTCCCCATTCAACCACTCTAAAAAGTTAGTAACACTTAATTATAATTTTAATAAAAGCGTCTGTGTTGAGAATTGTTGTATCCCATTCCTAATTTACATACTGTATCAATTTCATTTATTAATACGATGACGTTGTATAAAGTTTAGCACATTTCCACTCTAATTAATAGATAATTATTTACTCCTACTATTTTTTTTAAATTTTCTTGACTTAAATGTAATATTATGTGCATTCGAGAATTATGTACATAGGAGTTTATTGTATTCTCTAATTATAACGAACCAATGTCCACAAACGAAAATCTAACCAAGTTATGTAAACGTTGTATGTAGAACCATAATCCTGAAGGTTCTTAATTAAAGGATAACATTATACACTAGAGCTAGTCTTGGATGCTTGTTTTCTATACCTTTGATCATGTGTAACATTCATATATATGCTCAAAGCTTTAATTGTCTGTTCAATTTATTTTACCAAAACTCATATAAAAATAGATTTACAAGACAGTTTCTTTGAGTTTAATGGTCAAACGTGAAAAATTAAACTAAAATATGAAAATCTGAATTTCAAATTTACTAAATAAACAGTTGATCATTTTTTAAAATTATTTATTTAATAAATAAATTTTGAAATGAAATATGATTGACATTGTCAATGATATTGTGATGCAAATATTTTATTGATAATTTACAATTTGTATCAATATTTTAACAAATTACTTTTATTCACCACATTATGATACACCATTTCTTTTTAATAACAATTCTCTTCGATTTTTCCCAACATCCCAACTCATCCCCTTAACAAAAGTGTAACTCGATCCCTATTTTGCATATGTGCGATATGGAAAGCATTCTCCCATTATATAAAGCAAATATAATAATTTATATTCCGAGTGCAAATACATAAACACAGTCGTCACATTTTGTATTGTCCAGTAAAACGTCAAGTGGTATAAACTGGCTAGTTTATGAATATTCATGAACATGTTTAACACAATTCCAATATACCTATACAAGAGAGAAATACACGAACCCTGTCTCAGTTTGGGTAAAAAAGCACTGGTTTAGATAAGAAAAACAATTAAAACTACGTCATTTTCATTCTAAACAAAACTAGAAAAATATATAAAATATTTTTACAAAGTTTATACATGTTGAGTTGAAAAAAAGAACATTTGAGAGATAGAATTTATTTTAATTGTTAATTACAGATCAAAATAATCTTAATAATTGTACTTTGATACAAAAGTACAAAAACTAATGTTTATATTTTTATTTATAAATATATTTTTAATATAATGTAGCTTATGAAAAGTTTTCATAATGTCAAGAAAATTAATTAAAGTATAAGTTTACATAAACATTAAAATTTTGTTGTTGAAATGTGCTTAATTACATGGCTACACGTGTAGATTATTAATTAATGAAATAATATCCCATGAATTTTGATATGTAAATAATAATATTGATTAACTTAACTAGAATAATATATTTTTAACGTAATAATAGATATGATTTTCGAATTGAAAGCAAAACGAGATTTGAAGAAAGGAAGATTATTATAAAAAAGTACCACTGTAAAATGAACCAATTTACTGTTCAGATTTAATTTCCGGATAAAGTGTGCATCCACAAAAGACTTCAATATTCAATCAGACAATAATGTCAGAAACAAAAAAGTGCTTCAAATCCATGTATAGTATATTAGATATATTTTATATAATTTAAACTACACTAGTGGAAATTGAATGTTTATTTCGATAGTAAATCAATGGATTGAAATTTCAGTTTGTTGTCAAATCATCATACATTAAATCATCATAAACAACATTAACCAACTTTACCCCTAAAATTTTTAAACGTGTTGATTAAAATTAAAATATTGTTAACTTTATAGTCCCAATTTAATTAAAATCGAACAACAATGCGTACATTAAATTCTTTCGTTAATTTAAATAAATTTTAATATTGACATAAAAATTAAATTTTACTAAAAATTATATAACAACCCGATGGAAATTGGCAAAAATGAAATAAAGAGGTTAAATTTGCATGGAATTAATTTAAAATTAGTGTTATGAAATCATATATTTGAAACGATGTCGAACACGAAAATTTAATCATTGAAAATTCAAATCAGAATTTCAATTTATGGTAAACACAAGTTGTGAAAAATAACCGCAAACATTTTCATCATTTTAATTGTTTTATACTTACTGAGTATTTCAATGGTGTGTATGAGATCACCCTTAGTACCATCCCCTATTTGACAGGTATAATCCCCTTGATCTGTGTGTTTAATATCCTTTAGCTGTAGATTATATCCGATTAGGGATATACGAGGATCCATGGTAATTTTCTGTTGACCTGCACTAATCAACGTCGTACCACGTTTCCAGACAGCTACAAATGGTCCTGAAAATGCGCAACGGCTTCAAATAACTGAAGGGCATACACGAAAACAAATGCAAAATACATAAAAAAAACACAAATTTCTATAATACAAACGATACGTATATAAATATAAAACTTATGTGCACGACGTTGTGTGTAAAAGCTTGTTAAAAAATTAATTGAAAATTAATTGGTAAAAGCTTTTAGTCTAAAGCTTGTTCTACAATGCACGATAAACGACAGCTTTTCAAATAATAAATCAGTTTCAATGGAAAATCATAAATATTTAAACAAAACTGGTAAACATATGTTTAATAGTTGTAATGGCTGTTTTTAAACAATAGTTTTCAACTCGTGTAAAACAGGCTTAACATTTTTTTATTAATTGCATCCACACAAAGTATTTGCATATTTTTTCTATATACAAAAGTTGCTGTTGGCTTTTTTGCATCACATACTATAGGTCTGTTCGGACAAAGCTGTTTATCGTTTACAAACGATACGACTCATGCGCATTGGGAAAAAATCGTTCGGTCTGACTTTCTAATGTATATTAAAACGTATCTGAGCAATACGGAGCTGACGACCTATCCATTGGATAGTCCACTAACGGCTTGTCCGAACAGACCTTATATATATTTTTTATACACGAGAATATGATTATTCTCTACGTCTGTTGTTCATAATATAAAACTTGTGGCCCTTTAATGCTGCTTTCAGCTAAACGTTAACAATCCACTTTTATAACCCATTGTTTCAAAAAGCACTTTCCCCTCTCCAAAACTACCCTTAACTACATACGCGTCTTTGAAATTATTTGTACAGTGCATTTGCAAAAGTGTTTTATTGAAAAATCGCTGATGGCACTGTAAACAAAGTTCCTAATTGGACAGTGAGGTTTTTTGGGTTTTTTTGGTAACATTAACTCAAAGCGACTTAAAATTCAGTGCCAATAGATTTTTTAGTAACATTTATTATGTTATTTTAAAAATACTTATTCAATATATCATCTTTTCCTGAAATGAAGACATTGTGTGGTAGTCGAAGCTCCTTATTGATCGCATAATAGAACGAAGGAACGACATTCTATGTAGTAACGACTTAGCTAATTAGGAGGATTAGTCGAACAGGAACTTGACGTTATTATCTATTAACATCATTTGCATCAGACGGGTAATTGGTCGATTTTTCCTACCCCTTTTCACAATCAAAAACCACCATCTGCTACCCCACATCTTTTCCTTCTTTATAATTCTTTGATCAAAAAACTTTTTCATATTCAAATGATTTATTTAACAACTTGTCCACACACAAACAAAATCAACACACGAATTTATAATCATCGGATTTACATTGTAGGGTAAAACTATTGTCATTTAGTTCTATTTAAAGCGTTATGCTGGCAGGAAGAAAGGGATGATAAAATGTTGTTGATGATGGAAAGTTTGTTATGTAAATTCTATTCGCTTAAGGCACACGATCATCATCAACATCATCTGATGTTTAGAAACTTTTCATCAATGACTGAACAAAGATACATAATTTTTTTGAAAAAATAATAATAATACGAATATAATTTATACGTTCTACAAATAATAATAATTGTGTTCTTTGACAATTCCTCAAGCGTAAAATATAAATTTGATGTTTAGTTTACATTTAACTAGTATACTAGTAATATGTATATTCTTTGGAAAATCAATTTGTTCTTTGTTTGAAATACGAGCCAGTTTGTTTATTTACCCTTCTGTGTATTATATTTTGTAATAGTTTCGGTTTAATACAATGAATTTCTGATTTTACCATTAAGGCCACTATAATTGCGTTGGCTATACCTACATATTGTCACTATATATGCATATAATAGCTATTTGTATGTGATATTTGAACAAACATAAATATATGTACACACATATATCGATCAAACAATGTTTGAAAATAATTTATTGTACAATTGTGAGTACGTCAATTTGCTTCTTTTACAAAATAGAGCTTTGAATAAAAATACATAGGTATATTTTAAAAAACGTACATTAAAATAATTGCAAAATATGAAACAAAAATATATCAAGCTGATTTAAAAAAATTATGATATAATTTTTGCCATTATAAAATGAAAAACTGTTCTGAAAGTAAAATATATAGTCGAGTATAATTTAGAAACACACAGTAGAAAGAGAGAAAAAAATATGACAAATTTAATGACACACTTTGTATAATTGCACCCCCTTATATGTGTGTGTGGGAATGAAATTTATTGTGGTCACGTGACTAGTAACATAAACGTCCGTTCTGGCTCATTTATTTAAAAGTTTTAATAATGATGTAGAAATGCACAATAAAACCTACAATTCTGCAATATAATATGTGTATGTATATGTATGTATTATTGTAAATTCATATATAGATTTTAATCAATATAAAATTATAGTGAAAAGATTATAAAAATTTTATATATACAATTTTAATGTAATAATCGGAATTTTCATGTATTAGATTTATTACAGCCTATACATAATTATTATTAAATTAATAACGATTCAACTGATGCTGAAATAAAATACGTACATATTTTGAAAGCTCGATTTAATTGATTTTTTTTGCATTTGTTTTGAATAAGAGAAAATTGTGTACAGAAAATTAGCATTGCACTTTTAATTGGCAATAAACAAATATTTATGATCAGCATGGATGAAAAAGTTTAAAAAGAAGGCATAATTAAGTACGTTAAGGCTAATTGAAAACGTTAAATTCGCCTCAAGGGACCAACTATAGAAGTAGAGAAAATTTCAAGGTATTGTCTGGAAAACTTTAACTTCCGTACATTATACATTTAATATTTTTATGAAACAAATTTTTCAAGCACGTGTGCTGCTAATTTGAAAATTCACGTATACAACAAAAATGCACATACATATTTCAAAAATGAATTGTTTACATTTTTACGTACTTTGTGAAAATCCGCATCCCTTTTTCCACCACAAAAATGAACGTTGCATTTGAAAAAAACTTGATGTGTATTTACTTACGGAATCGAAAGCATTAACGAGAGCTTTTTATTATGAAAACTCACGTCCAATTAAACAAAAAATCTTTAATTGGCATTTTATATAGTTGATTTTTAATCACGGCAATAATTAGTGTTTGTTTTATTATTTCAAAAAAAAAACATTGCAAATTATTTCAATGTTACATATAAGCACAAAGGAACAAAAATGGATTTTTGTGTGTAAAGAATTTAATTTTTTTATTACGTAATAAAGTCGTCAGTTTTATGCAAACATTTTACGACTGTCATTAGAATTTTTTATTTACAGTGAATTGTACAAAGCTCTGTTCAAAAAAAAAGAATTGGAAAAAATGCACCCCAGAATATAAGTTTCCTTTTTATATTACGTACATGTACCAGTAAATAACTTGCTAGTGTATTTTTTAAGATTCAAACGCCAGAAAGTTATCTTGATCTGCCACCCCAGCATACTTATATTGTTCGGGGTGGCTTTGTTATTGTAATGCCCCTTTTAAATATTGAACAAGACACTCTCTACTGTACATATAGATCTTAATCGCTCACTTTGTACAATATGTGCGAAAAAAATATACTAAACAACTCTTTAAATAGAGATATTGTGCACCCTTTTGTGTTCAATGTGCGGATTTATGGTCGGAAATAATAATATGAAGGGTTGATATATATTATTGTCTAGTATTGAAGAAATTTATCATTATTTTTGAAAAAACTGTAACATTATATTTACATAATTTTATATAGAAGAGCGCATATACATTAACTGGAATATTTACATAAAATCTTCCCATTATAAATCAATTTATTATTATATGGGCTAGGAAAATATTTATGTTTTGGGGATAGTAAAATGATTTCACATCATATATTCCATACACGAATGCAAATTTGATATTTTTGTAACAACTACATCATCTATAAAAATATTTTATTGAAAATAACATCAAATTGTATTTGAAAAAATATGAAAAGTTGTTTATTATATGAATCGTATCAGTTCCATAACAAAAAAATTCATAAATGGGTTAAAACTGGGAGGGAAAAAGTTTAAAAAATTCACAACGTAGAGTGTTTCAAAACTTGTTACTTTAAATTAATAATAATCTGCTTAATAACGAACTTTGGCGTTACGTAAATTGATTTTCTATTAAATTTTCATGTGTCTGGTATATAGAAAAAAAAAAAACTCATTTGAATTTGTAGTAGGAAAACATGTCAAGTTTTAAGAAAAATTTGAATAAAATTGTCAATGTTTAACGAAAAGTTGTTGAAATATATAAAAAAAGCAAATCAATCAAGATGAGCTTTCGCTCCTCATAAATATAAAGTTCATTAACTTTTCTTTCAGACACAAATAGACCGTAACATTGAGTTTTCCACTTGATTAATAATTTTTTCGAATTTTTGTTTCAATGTAGAATTAATTACATGTTTTGTTATAAAAAAAAATTATCACAAAAGACCAATTACTGAGTATGAATGTGTACAATGAGTAATATAATTTAAATGTGAATTCATAATATGGTTCGTTCTGTAAAAAAAAGAGGAAAACTTTTCGTTGACAAAAATTAAAGCGAAAAAAATTGAAATTGTTAAAAATGTTAATATTTAAGCCCGCTTTGCACGATACATTGTTCTGTATATAGTTTCAGTTAATTTCTAGAGAATTGTAAAACGAGCTTTAGTATAACAAAAAGCTTACTTTTTCAGGATATTACTCCGCCCCCACAAAGAATATGCAGTTTTATTCATTTAAAACGATGAATAGGGTAATCATAAAATTAATTAAAATTTCATACATATACATATAAGTATATATGTATGTATATATATACTAGTTGCTAGTACTCATCTATAATATTGTGTATTATACCATAGTTTGAAAATGTTTTGTAATTTCCAGCGTTGCTTTCGACTGATTTAATTTCAATGCCCATATTAATTACCATCACAATAATTTATATATTTCTCGCATACGTTTTCAACTGTTTGTGCTTTAATGTTTTCCATTAGATTGATATTAATTGAATACATTGATTAATTATTACGATTTCATACATTGAATGGCACTGAATTCAATTTTCAATTGTGTTTCATATCAAAAAATAAAAACCCAACGAAAACCTTTACTGAATTCATGGATATTTTCTGTAATTAAAATATATGCAGTTGATTTTTCAACAGAATTTTCTTGGAAAAAAACTGGAACGCCTGAAGAGATTGGAAAGCGTTTCATTAAAAGTACAACGGCTCATTACCCTCACAATTAACTTGACAAGTAGAAAGGCAATGCCATCATCCACCCCCGACACATACAAGACAAGCCTTGAAAATTCCAGTTCCAACATTGTATAATCGGATTTGGCTCGGAAATTGGGACTGAAATGCGGTTATAGGCCATCGCTTTGATTAATCCACTTTAAAACTAAAACCACCCCCCAAAGGCTGATCAATCCAAACAACCCTTTCAAACGTAACTGAATAAACAATTAATTAATTAAATCATATTAACAAACATGTTTTATATTTCAATGTTTTCTTTCAATTCTTGTTTCAATTTAAAAAATGACACAAAATACATATTAAGTGAGAATTTAGGCATACTTAATATATTTTTATGAAATAAAACAGTATTTTTTAATAAAATTTGGGTAAAATTTTCAAAATGGTTATTTAAATTTTTCAAATATTTTACAAATTATAAAATTTACATTTGTCAGTCAAAAAGACTTCCTGATATTTTTTTTGTTGTATAAATATGATTGATTAGGGTTGTCTTTTTGTTTTACCTACTATATATGCGAGGTGTGAAAGGGGTTGGTTGGAGAAAATGGAAAATCAGAAATTCTACGCTTGATTTATGATATTTTTTGCATCGTTCATTTGTCATTTTAAAACATGACCAAATGGTATTATTGTGGCACTTTTCTTTTCGTATATTCGCCAATAGTGAAATCTTTATTTGATTTACACAAATCAAAATAACATAAAAAAACCATCGTTTCAGTTTCGACATGATTAATATGTTCCCTATTTCCATCAAATAAACATATTCAAATTTTGTTATCTAGGTTGGACCCAACATAAATATTACGAAATTCGATTATTATACCTTGAAAGCCAATGTAAATAATGTGGGTGGATAATGGTGGCTGTTGGAATCAATGATTTTCTACTATAAACTTTCACATACACACAAACACGGCTTTCTCTTTAATCCACCCGCATTTTATATGTAAAATTATTCTTCCACTAAGAAAAAAAACTGTAAATTGCGCGATGCAGGCAATAAATATAAACGTTATTGTCGAAATAATGTTCACAGAAAAAGTTTCGGCTGGTGGAAAACATTCAAAGAAAATACAGAATACATAATATAGTTTTCGAAAAAAAAAACATAAAGCTTCACGAAAATAAGCTTCTGTCTTTTAATAAAACAATATAAATATATTATTTGCTTGTATGTCAAGCACGTGCTTAGGATACACTTGGAATATTTGATCAGAAAAGTATATAAAGTATTAATAAGCCTAAAATGGATGACAATTGTTTTGCGTAAAAAAATATGAAATTTTTTACCTAAATTCTGTATTTCACATGGCAAAACCACAGTGTCTCCAGCGACCACCTTGAATGTATTTCCTCTGGAAATGAAACGTGGATTCACTGATGGATTGTGTCCAACCAAAATCGAACCTACAATAACTGGATTATCGAAAAAAAATCCAAAAAAACATCCCCATTAATCTCTTACCTTGATTTAAAATCGCTGAACAATTTAAAATTAGATTAACTATAAATAAAAGCAAAGCGTAAACAATTTCCATTGTTAACTAATTTGTTAAAATGCGAATTAAACACCGATTTATTACAATCACAAGTTTAAACATTTTCAATTTTTTTTTGAAATTGTTGGTAAAAGTTTTCGAACTTGTAAAAGGATGTGTTTGGAGCCGCGAACGTGATGCAATGAGCTTTCGCAATACCGAACTGAGTCGTGCAGCTCTTCTAGTGGTTGGCCAAAGCTCAAGCTCAACGTTTATCCTGCCTGGTAAAACTGTGCTCTCTCTTTACCCCCAAAACTTGACTACACAAAACATTTGCTCTCTTGCGGTCACAATTTGCATACGGTTTAAATCTAGCAAGTAGTTTATGCGGGCTTAATTCACAATTCTCCTCTCTTTTTAATCTTTTTTTATTATTTTGTCCTACACACCGTGTGTTATCGTTAATTATTATGCAAATAAGGGCACCATTTTTGTACTATTTGTACAAAAGTTGGAAATCACAGAAAACGAACAAGGATTAATATGGATGTAAATTTAAGCCCTACAGTTCTATACTGTTCTTGATTAAAGCTGGGATTTTATTGTAAAATTCACGAAACTAAACGTAGTCGTTGTAAGACTGTTAATTTACATGGAAAACTTTAGAAAGTTTTAATTGTTGAGAGCTTTCATATTTTTCATGCAAATTTAATAACGAACTACTACTGTTTCCGTGAATTTGAAATATTTATAAATAAGTTTGTAGGAAAGTTAAACAACATGTAAATTTAATGAAATAGTTTTTATTTGCGATAAACTCAGTTATTAGTATTACATACATTATTAATCGGAGTATTTAAGATTGTAACAAGAAAGTTTCAAATCTGCTGCCAACTTAAAGCAACAAAATGTTACTTGTAAATCGAATATTGCTGTAAAATGTAAAGTTAAAGAAATATATTAAATTACATGTTTTAATGCCTATATAATTAATTAATTGTGCTAGAAATATAATTAATATTTATTAATGTTGAGTTGTTTAAAAAATTGTATATAATTTGTAGAAAAGAAATATTTATCATTCTAACCTTACTTTTTACAAAGCATTTAAAAAGTTTTTCGAAAATGAGCTTCAAATCATATAAAAATCAAATTGAACTTGGAGATACTGTAATCCTATACTTATCCATCAACCAAGTATATTGCATACGTGCTGAAGCTAAAACATTAAGTAAAAAAGGCATAGAAGTTGACAATGTACTGCAAACCCCTTATGGAGCTGTAAAATGTCTAGATTTAGTTGGAAAACCATTTGGATCAAAGATTCAGCTAAGCAAAGGATGGGGCTACGTAATGCAACCGACACCAGAACTATGGACGCAAACGTTACCACATAGAACACAAATTATTTACACACCTGATATAAGTATGATTATTTTGCAGTTGGAATTGTGTCCAGGTAGTGTTGTAATTGAAAGTGGTACTGGTAGCGGCTCATTATCTCACGCTTTGATACGTACTGTTAAACCACACGGACATTTATATACTTTTGACTTCCATAAAGCTCGTGTAGAAACTGCAAAAGATGAATTTAAACAGCATGGAATTGACGACTACGTTACAATACAACAACGTGATGTTTGTACGTCTGGTTTCGGTGAAGAGTTGGACAATAAAGCAGACGCAGTATTCTTGGATCTACCACATCCTTGGGAAGCCATTCCACATACTGTGAAAACATTGAAACAAAGCGGTGGAAGAATTTGTTCATTTTCACCATGTATTGAACAAGTACAAAAAAGTTGTGTTGTTTTACATGAATTAGGCTTTCAGGAAATGCAGACTATTGAAGTACTACAGACACAATATAATGTACAAACTAGAACGTTGCCAGTATTAGAATTGGAGTTTGTTAAAAGTGAAAAAACAGATGATGAAGTTAAGAAAAAGGAGAAAGAAACTGTTAAAACTGTTTCCTCAATTCCACCAGCTAGCTTACCAGGACATACTGGTTATTTGACTTTTGCCACCCTACCACCAATTTGGGCGAGGAATTTACAATTAGATATTAATCAAAGTGAATCGATAGACAATAACGATTAATTGATAATTTGTTAAATTATTTTGTATAATAAATGAAATTTTTTCTTATTACGTGTTTTGTTGCTTGCCTATTATTTAAATATGTAAACCTAACCTCACTTTAGCTTTATTTCTTTAGTGTTTACGCTTGGTCAATAACTCTTAAAATAATTAATAAATTAATTCGAAATGTCCGCTGATTTCTACATAAGATATTATGTGGGCCACAAAGGCAAATTTGGTCATGAATTTCTCGAATTTGAATTTCGTCCAGATGGTAAATTGCGTTACGCAAACAATTCGAACTACAAAAACGACACAATGATTCGTAAAGAAGTCTATGTACACCAGTGTGTTATGGAAGAATTAAAACGTATTATTGTCGACTCGGAAATAATGCAAGAAGACGATTCTCTATGGCCCCAACCAGACCGTATCGGCAAACAAGAACTGGAAATTGTTATCAATGATGAACATATATCGTTCACAACATCCAAAACTGGCTCTTTGGTTGATGTTAGTCAGTCTAAAGATCCCGAAGGATTACGTTGCTTCTATTACTTGGTGCAAGATCTCAAGTGTTTGGTGTTCTCTTTAATTGGGCTACATTTTAAAATAAAACCAATATAAAATGTATTTTTTTGATATAAAATAAAACAACTTTAAATATACAGAAATTATATTATTTCAAATTATATATCATAGTCGTCTGGATGGTATAATTCTGATAGCAATCGATAAATGTAAGAAGGTGCATAACCGCCCCTAAAAAAATTAACCAATATTATATAAATTTATACTCCTATAATATATGAAATCGTACTGATGCGATATAAATAGTGTGACCAATTCAGGCGGCACATAATCATAAATCGGATTAAAAACTTCAATTTTATTTAAAAGGGGCCCACTAGAATATGGTATCACATTCGCTGGTGATGCACATACATTAAACGTATCATGTTCATGCGATCCCACATGAACAGGCGAGAATTTGTACATGTGAGATAAGACCATCACCTTAAAATGCTAAAATTAGTAATATTGTAATAAGGTTAATATAATATCGCACGGGGACGGAATAATGTTTGGCAGCAAGTGCTACAGCATGTATTCCACTGGAAGCACGTAAACCACCATTTGCTAAAACAGTATGTGTTCCAATAATGACTTTATTAACGCGCGACATCATTGCGAAAACAGCTGAATCAGGAATAAAAATAGTTTGGATGTTACTTTTTGACAAACTATCAGCCATTTGATGTCCCTACAATAATAGTCTTCATGAATAATTGGAATAAACTATGAAAATTCTTGTACATAATATCCAGGGGCTGCTTCAACAACGATAACATTAAAAGATCGCTTTTTAGCAGCGGATTTTAAGAATTTTTCCACTGTATTAGATTTACCAACAGTTAAAATAATCTCTTTCATATGTATATGTTCAGAAGCTTGTGTTGCTATCTCTTCCGTACTGGTTTCTAATTCAATTCTATATTCTGACAAATGTGCTAATAAACTGGATTTTAAAACCGATGGTTTTTCGGAATAATTTAACGATCCACTTTCAGTTGCTGTAACAATATGATGTAACGATTGTCCTTCACCTTTTGTCTTTGATACTGTTTCATATTCAGTACGAATTACTTTAAGAATATGACGCATTACATTTGTAGCAGTTGCTTCATGTTCAAGATTTTCTTCGATATATTTTATACGCTCCTTAATTAGGCTCATCAAATCTCTACAATAATGTATGTTTATTTGGTAGCTACAATAGGATATTGGGTTTTTACCGCGTGCTTTTCCAGTTATCTTGGGCTATTAATTTCTCTAAAAGAGCCTCAGTTCTTAGAGCTACATCACAAGAATTGAAAACTTTCCTAAAATTAAGAACAACCATATATTTTTCCATTAAAATTGCTGTAAATATTTGTTTACTTATGCTTTATGTCGCTAACTAATACAGCTATATCCGATTTATCGTTTTCTTCAGGCATATTGAAGAAATTGGTTTAAAAGTGAGGTTATACTTCTTGGACTTAAAATTAAAGTTCTTAAATTAATTACAACTATTTAATATTAATTTAGTCAATAACCAATCAATCAATATGATTAGATTTCAAGACATATAATATTTAAAACGTGAAACGATTATATTTTATTATTATTCATATAAATTTTACAACATGCGGTAAAACAGTGAAGTTATGTAGTTGAGGCGCCAAAAAGGGAAATTTGAAATACAGTCTTAGCAAGTCGTTACTAGGTAGTAATTAATTAACAACTATTATATTATCAATCATCAAACACGTTAATTTGAAAATCTTGATAATCTAACCAGAATTAAAATTTTTAAAAATAAATATGTACTTGTAAATAGCACCTTGCAAAATAAATGAAATGCAATCACTAGCTTATCACTGGATTAATATAATTTTGTAGAAAATACAATGTCTTTTTGATAAATAAAATAATTTTAATTATAAATAAAGATAATATCTTGAATTGCAATTCTTCTGGTAGGGATAAAATGTATAAAAACACCATCAATAGTTTCTTTGAAATAGTAATAAGAAATAAAAATGTTTGTACAGTTATTAATTCTAGCTCTTGCAGCTACTCATTCACATACCTTCCGCCTTAAAGCCAATAGTAAGTAAAACTATTAATTTACCTACTGGAATTTCCAATTAATTCAATTTATTAGCATGTCAGTTCGATATTCGCGTCTTATATCCTCAACCTGTTGTCGTTCTAAGCGGACAAGATACATTTCTTTACCAACCTTATGATTCTGATTACATAACAATACCACAGGGTGATAGTTTGGATATTGGTTGTCCAAATGGTCAAGTACAAACCTCGTACGATACGTTTTCAGCTGCTGTACAAGCCACCTGCGTTTCAGGCAATCAATTTCAAATCAACGAGAAGGAGTACACATTCGAAGACATTGTCTGTTCGCAGAATCCTTACCACACTGCCAAATATACATTACAAACATGCGAATTAGACAATTTCGAAGCAGAAATCGGCTATTTCATGAACAACACATTTATACGACAAATTCGATTGTGTTATGATCCACGAACGCAAAACACATTATACTCTGAATTCGAGATGCCAGCATCAATTGGTTACCATCAAAGTGGTGTACCACGGCCCAGTTTCATTCAAGACTCCTTCTACGATGTCGGTGACACAACAGTGAACACTTTGTATACGCAAAATGTACAAAGGCAAACCATTAACAATTTATTAGGCTTGCCAGCAAATTCAACCAAATACGTTCAAGAAAACAACGACTTCTTTTTAGCTAGAGGCCATTTGGCAGCCAAGGCGGACTTTATTTATGCCACACAACAACGTGCCACTTTCCATTTCATCAATATAGCCCCGCAGTGGCAGACTTTTAATGGTCGGAATTGGAATAACATTGAAATGGATGTAAGATCGTATGTGGATGCGAATTTGTTTGATTTGGTGGTGTATACTGGTACATATGGGGTGTCTACATTGCCTCATGAGGTCACTGGCGAAGAAATCGAATTGTACTTGTATGTGAATGGTGATGTAAGAGGTATTCCAGTGCCTGAAGTGTATTGGAAAATCGTTTATGATCCATTGTCAAAGCATGGTGTAGCTTTAGTGGGTGTTAATAATCCATATAAAGAAGAATTGAAGCCAATTTGTGATGATATTTCTGATGAGGTCAGCTGGGTGGACTGGACTGTTAGTGGCCAAACAAATGGATACATTTATGCTTGCAGTATTGATAGTTTAAGAGAAGTTGTGGAATATATACCCAGTTTAGAAGTAAACGGAGTACTCAACTTTTAAACTTTATTAAAAAACTGTTTTGTACAAACATTTTTAAAGTAATAAGCAAGTAAATGTACCAGATTTGTCTTTTTTTATTATGATGCCAATACGTTTCTTGTATACCCCATAAAAATGTGGATAATTTTGCTGGAGTTGTTCCCAAACATTTCGACTCTTCATTTCTAAATATATATTCGTTAAAACCATATCACTGTCGGCCAAATCGATTGCTGAACGGATATGTTTTAATAGTAAAAAAGGATATTCAACGCGAAAGTGTTCAATGAGACGTTTTTTCTGCAATTTTGTTAAATCCACTTTTTTAGAAGATGGACTTTTTATCAACTAACAATTAAAATTATAAATAAAAAAAAGTTTAATTTAAGTCAAATCTAGTACCTTTCTATCTGGTTTCACCTCAGATATTGGATTCTTATTAATTTTAACCAAAATACGCATTTCCAACAATATTTAATGAATCTATGATGATTGAATCTATAATTGAATAAACAAATAAGACCAAAAAAAAGCATTGACAGCGCGGGCTAATACCAAATTCGCGCATTTTGAATTTAATTTTGAAAAATGTATTCATAAATCATTTTGTTGTTATCTTTTCATTAATTTACATTACATTAATATTTACATTAATTTTTTATCTAAGAACCTAACTTACAAAATAACACATTTTATTTTGCTGCATGATGAAGCTGAGCTATTATATCTTTTGTCTTAATTTAATAATAGGTAATAAAACCTAAATTATTAATTAATTTATTAACAAAATTAAAATTATTGTTTTAGTTCCAACTTTTGGTTGGAATTTTATTAATTGGGTTACAGATAAGTTGTTAAACGACAAAGAATTATCATTTCAGGTATGAATTTTATACCGATACTTTTAACAAATTAACTGTTTTGTTGAAGGTTTCTATACACAGGTCATACAATGAATCATTCATATGTTCTGGAGCTATAATTGAACAAAATTTAGTAATAACATCATCTGAATGTCTGCATTATGAGTGGGGTGGTATTTTACCACCCTTTCTTGTCAGTATTTTAGTGAATAATTCAATATATTACAATGCAACAAACATTTCAGCGCCATTTGATGATGAAACAACAAATAAAACAAATTACTTGGGATTTGTACACATAGAAGAAGTAAAAAATTACTATTAAAAAAGTAGATATATTTATTAAGCATTTTTTCAGGACTTGGACGAAATCGTTTCTTATAGCATAAAATTATCACAATCCTGTATTTGCACAGTTGATGGTTACTTCCCATCGGAAAAAAAGGACAACGAATTCATTTTCAAACGGATTGAAGTTACTGTTAATGAGTGTGAAGAAGAAGGATTTCTATGTGCATCTAATTCCGATGAGAATTTATGCTCAATTGATCGTGGAAGTGGTTTATACTGCGATATCTCATTAATTGGCATATTAGCAATGACAGAACAATGTAACACAACAAATGAAACACTAAAATTCACTCGACTGACAGACACAGTTTGTTTAAATAATGCCCCAAAAATGTTAAATAACATTTTCTGGCTAATAATTTCAATAAAATACATTCTTAGAATTTAAATATAAACTTTTATTGTTTAGATTTTATCGAAATAAATTTTATAATAACATTAATTATATTTTTTCATTGCACAAAAGAAATTCTTCTAATTTGGCCATAGTTTGTCCATCAACTGTTGTTTTATTACAAGACGATGGCACTGTTTCAACATTTTTCTCTTTCTCATTTTCAACCAAGGTTTCACTATTAATAGTCGTTAACTTGTTGGCTACAATAAAAATATAATAAACTATTTTTTAACAACTACTATTATTTTCTCTGGAAATATTTGGAAATATCAGAGTTGAAAACGCATTTGGCATATATTTACAATCGATAACATATTAATTAGTAATTAATAAAACGTTGTGTATTCAACACGATGTGGCTGTTTCAAAGCACAAAGTAAGTAAACTCACATTTATTCTCATCACCTTTTTCACTACTTTGTAATATAATCGTTTTACCAACAAACAATTCTTTTTGATACGGTGTACGTTTCTGTGTCGTTTTGTTGTACATTTTCTTACAATGTTTCGCATACAAAAGTTTATCAACGGCACGAAAGAAATTATTTTCGCATAACGTTAACACCGTGTGCAATGTAGCTGGATGCGTTTCGGGAAACAGTTGCATCAAACGTACAAAATAGAAGAAACAACTTGAGGATTGCTTCAATGATCCACAAGACTTCTCTGCATCCTGCAAAAATTTCAATTTGGCTACAATTTCATTGAAAAAATTTCCAAACTACAATTACCGAAGGCAAATTATTATTGATGGATGGTGTTTGGAATTTTGTCTTCATCCCCAAATTGGGCGGGCCAGTAATCCAGGGGCACATAATCGGTTGATTCTTGTACAAATCAGTCTTTTTTCGTTCATCCATTTTGATACACAATTTTGTTTTGTTGATAATGACGTATCTGTGTAAATCTTACACATCTTACACACTTGATTAGAACAATAAACATTTTTGTTTGAACGAATCGACGAACATACCCATAAAAAAACCGATTCTATTCAAGGCTCGCATGTTTGAGCCACAAATAGCCGTCATACTACGCTCTGACTAGCTTACAAACTGACCAATTTTAATATCATATACAAGTGTAATGAGTTTTGTGATGAAAACAATCTTCGGACACGAAGACAACAAAAACGATGATGAGGAAGATGATGATGAAGAAACAACTAGTACGGAATCGTCCGATACTGGTGTATTTACATCTGTAAATAGTGATTTAGATGCAAATCAACACTTAGAAGCTGATTGTTCAACAATTTCCAATTTTTTCGGATATTGGTATGTTTTTCTTTAATTTAATTTTGCGCAAAACGTTGTTCTAAAAATACGATTTTAATTGAACTTGAAAATTTGTCCTCCCAATAAAACCAATCGTATCGTATTTGTACGTAAATTAATTTAAAAGTGTCCTATTACAAAAATAGATACACGCAAAATAGTAATCCTTTGTTTTGCGGCAGTATGATGAGTGTTTATAATTATTTTTAAAATTTTGGCGAATGCGCTATTCGCAGAAAATCCTCAAATTTCTTAATTAACTTTACAAACTATTGGATTTAATTGCCTTTGGCATTATTGTACTAATTGTAAAATGTATATAAAGTGATGGTGCAAGTTTTTAATGTCTGCCGTTGACCCAAACATATGCCAAAAATAAACATATTCTTATTATAAACCATTTTATGTATTAAAACTTGCAACAGGATGCAATTTTCGCTTTTAATTTACACATTTTACGTACAATTTACAGGAAAAAAGTGTAAAAATAGATAGATTGATTCATTTTTAGAAAAATTAACTAGTATTACGCATTCGTGGTAATAATTATTGTATTTAAAAATATATATTTGACCATGAGGAAAAAAATAGTGATCATATAATAAGCATTTTAACATTTTCTTTAGAAAAATTGCTCTGGAATTTATTTGTTTATTATAGTATTCGGGTTAATGTTTTAAATTGCACAATTTTTAATCAAAATAATCATATAACTTCTAATAAAACGAGGCAAGGTTACTATTTGAACCACTTCCAAATACTAAATAAGAAAAAAAACTGCAATCTGATGTGATTTAGATTCGATTTGAATCTAAAAAAACATTCATTCACAAATAAAAGTGCATCGGAATTGAAAAACAACACCATTCCCGTAAAATATGACGTTAATAAATTTGATTTACAAGGACAAGTGTTCTAAAAATTGCGGATCTATTCTTAGGGAAGCTGAAAATCATCTTCAACATTCTATTTCCAGTAGAAACATCTTTGAATAAACACCTTCGAGACAATTGGTTAACAAATTTATTAAATAACGAGTAAAAAAATACATGAAGTGGTTTTAAATCTAAATTTAAACACACGAAATCGTTGAAAAGTTTCAGTACGGATTTAGAATTTTAGAATTGTAGTTGAAATATGTTTAGTTTCTTTCGTAAAACGAAAAAAGACACAGAAAATGTTAAACGCAACCCTTACCAACAACAAAATGAATCAGATAATAGGATGTATAAAAATAATAATTCGGATATAGTGCCAGATATTACGAAAAATATTACGAATGCAACATTATTAGTCGACGACGAAAAAATTAACGAAACTAATACACAGTTAGCGAGTTCGAGTGTTAATAAAATGTCAACGAAAAAGGATGTGAATCGGGGTGGTAATGTGAAACCATGTGGACATGGTACCACCGCGATAGCACCTTGGGTACCGAATTTTTCAGCGAAACGTGAAAATTCTTCAACGCCACCAAGCAGTCCAGTTCTGGATGTGAAAAAACAGTGTAAAAATGGTCAGGATGTGCAACAAAGTGAAGTGACTGCATCGATGAAATTGCATATAAATTTACCACAAAATGAAACAGATAATTTAATGACGTACGTTTATCTTTATTATTGTGGACCATTATGGACCGATTGACGTCTAAATGGCGCCCACTTGAATTTAAATTTAGCTTTAATGCGAATTATGTATTCATATTTCAATCAATCATATTGAGTTACGATTAAAATAGAACGAAATTTAATTTATATGTGATACGAGTAACACATTCAAATATTAAGCTTTTATCCTGTTTTTCAGGAAAAACTTAATAAATCAAGAAGCGCAATTCCAAAGTCAACTAAATGATCTTTCAAAACAACTATCGGTACGAGATGCAGAAGCTACAAAATTGCGTTTTGAAATGGAGGAATTACAAAGGGATGTTTTCGCTAAATCAGCAGGAATGGATCGTACGTAAAAAATATTAGAAAAAAAAACAGTAACGAAGTTTCTTCCTATTAGGGCTTCAAGCAGAATTGAATGCAGCATACAAAGAATGTGAAACTATTAAACAGCGTATAAAAAACTTGGAAAATGAAGTGGATATGCATAGGCAAAAGAATAATACATTACAAGATGAACTAAATGAGAAAGAACAAAGTTTTACGAATTATCAAACTGAAACGAAACAAAAGATTGCCGATTTGGAAAATGTTATTAAAGAGTTGCAGAAGAAAATTGAAGATTTGGAAAGTGAATTAGCCAATTTAATGCAAGACAAAAACCAATTAGAAGCTAAACACACAGAACTAATGGCTGAAAGAGAAGAAGAAAAAAAGAAAGTTGAAGAAACTTTACAAAATGCTATTGAACAAAAAAAAGAAATTGAAAGAAAATGGAAAGAGGATTTTGAAAAAATACGTACAATAAATATAATGAAAGAACAACAATTATTAGACGATTTTGAATGGAAATTACGTGAAGTACAAAAAAGTTGTAAGCAACGTTTAGCAGACAAAGATGAAGAAGTTAAAAATAGACTTACGGAAGCCTATCAAATCGCTGAAGATAAAATGAAACAAGCTAATGAAATGACAAATAAAGTAGAAAATTTAAAATCGTACGAAATCGAAGTGGAACATTTACGCGATTTAACTGAAAATCAAAAGAAAGCGTTACAAGAGATGCAAGAGAAACAAGAACAAATGAAAGAAGCTGAAGATAGTTTGAAAAAGGAGACGAAACGATTGCGCACATTAATCGATATGGAGAAAGAAAATTTACAACATATACAAAGACTCCATCATCAAGAAATTCTGGACAAAGAAAGATGTTTAAAACAAACATTGAATCAAAAACGAATGGAAATTGCAATGTATTGGGAAGAAAGATTATTAACTGAATGTGGTCGATTGAAATACGAATTGGAATTAATACATAATGAGGAAAAATACGCGGCCATGGAAACAGTACGAAGAGAAAAAGATGAAGAATTTGAAAAGGCGAAACGTGAATGGGAAAACAAATTAAGAGAATGTCTAAAAGAAGTGCGTTAACTAAATTTTATTAAGATTATGACTTAAAGAGTCGTTTTTAGATTACTACATTGAAGAAATCACTTCTGGAAAAGGACAAGTATTACCATGAAGAGATGGTTAGTATGCAAACAGACACTGATAGGGAAATTATGGAATTGAGACGTTTAATGGACAAAATTGATATGACACATCATGATAAATACGAAAAATTAGTACAGGAACATGACGAAGAATTATGTAATTCTATCAAATATGTACAGTTTAAGTTAAAATTTGCTGTAAAATATTGTTTCAGGTCGAATTAAACAAGAGAACGAAACTAAAATGGAAGAACTAGAAAATTTGTGTCAAAATCAAGTACTTGCTTTAAGAACGAATTTGGAAGAAGTAAAAGAACAGATGGAAAATGAATCACAAGAGAAAATTGAACAATTAATTCAACAACATCGGAACGAATTAGGTATAAATCAATAGTTTACTGGAAATTAATAGATATAATTAAACTTGTGTTTGTTTAGACGCCCAATGGGACAATTTAATCCATCAAAAGACTGAAGCCATCCAACTAGTTGAAGAAGAATACATAAATAAATATAAAACGTTAGAAGAACAATTTTATACACAACAAAAATCGCATTCATCACGTGAAATTGAATTATTAAAAACGATAGATAGTTTAAAGAATGAATTAGATACAAAATTATCAACAATAGACGATTTACAAAATAATATTGATACATTAGAAGGTGGTATACAAGTGTTAAATAGTGAAATTGCACAACAAGATCAACATTTATATAAATCTCGTGAAGAATCTGATGAAAAAATTAAAACACTACAAGAGCGTGTTCACAATTTAGAAGAACAACAAGAAAAAGAACGCGAATCGTTTAGATTGAAATTAATGTCGGTTCAAAAACAGAATCAAGAAACAATTTCACATTTACAAAGAAAATGCCAATGTTTAACAAAACTGTAAGTAGTTTTCTAATAAATTTAGGACAAAATTAATCAATTATATTTAGATTCGAAGAGGTGAGAACGCGTTATGAACGGCGCGATTCACGCCAAGAAGACTTAAACATCATTTCCGATTTACGACAAGTAATTGCTGAACAAGAAAAAGATTTGGCATGTTTGAATGAAGAGAAACGTTACTTCCAAATGCGTCTGATGAGTCTGGAGAAAGAAATGGAAGAGCAAATCATCGTGTCAGCCGATGAAGAAGATGAATACGAAGATGCAGAACAAAATAAACCGATTATAGAGGAACCGGATGATGAAGTACCAATAAATTACCCAATTATGCCTTATACTAGTAACAAAGTATGCGTACCACCTACAATACCTGAATGTGATGAATAGTTTTTTGTTTTTTATGTTATTTTGTACTTATACTCGAAATATAATTATAAGAAATGTTAATTTAGTTTTTTACAGGAGTAAAATATTTATTGATAATGGTTAACAACTGTTGTTTAATTCGTTTTAATACTCATCATTTTCGAATGGATGGTATTTATGGCCCAAGCCACTGTAAAATTAAATTTTTAATTTCATTAACTATAAAATATCGAAAACTTACGCAGTCATTGGACAAAATCTTCCATTACAATCGAACGTATCAATATAAGCGACGTCTTCTGGTGATAACTGAAAATCGAATATCTCAAAATTTTGTTTAATCCGTTGTCTATTCACGGATTTTGGAATTGTAATAATTCCTCTATCAATTTGATATCTGAGTAAAATTTGTGCTGGTGTTTTACTATATTTTTCAGCTAATTCTTTAATTTTTGCATCTTCAAGTACCACAGGGTCTTCCGGTTTCGCCCATGGCCTATCTGGTGACCCTAACGGTGAATAAGCGGTCACTACAATACCCTTTGATCTACAGAAGTCGATTAAACGTTTCTGATTTAGATAAGGGTGACATTCGACCTAAGAAACAAATTGAATTTTTATCTAAAATTACTAATTGTTGCACAACACTACCTGATTATTAACTGGTTTGATTGTAGCAACTTCGAGTACTCGTTCGATTTGTTTTTTATTGAAATTTGATAAGCCTATTGATTTAGTATAACCTTTTTCAACAACTTTTTCAAGAGCTTTCCATGTATCCACATAATCCACATCACTAAATTGAATTTTTCCATTTTTATCGAATGGAAAATTCTCTGCACCCTCCTATGTAACCAATACACATATAAAAAGATGTTTAAAATTAACTCCATTTTATTACTTTGTAACCGATTGGCCAATGAATCAAATATAGATCCAAATATTGTAACCCTAAATCGGATAATGTCTTCTTAATGGCACCTTCTACTAAATCTGGCCGATGGTACGTATTCCACAATTTGCTGGTAATAAACAAATCTTCACGTTTCACTAAACCATCAGCAATTTTTGCTTTTATCGCTGCTCCAACTTCCTTTTCATTGCCATAAACGTGTGCACAATCAATATGACGATATCCGATCTCGATGGCATCTTTTACTGCATTTTCTACTTCACCAGGCTTTGACTAATAGATTAATTAGCGTTTTGTGAAGCGTTTTATTATGTATTTCTTACCTTCCAAGTACCCAAACCGAAAATTGGGATGTCTAAGCCATTGTTAAATTTTACTCTAGGCACTTTTGACATTGTTAATAGTAATGAGTTAAATGTATAAAGGATACAAGGTTGTTAAGACTATTTGTTGTACTATTTATATAAAAGTATTATCAATTTATCTAAGCATTCACATCACTGCACTAAAGCCTAGTTCACACTACCCTAATAGTAGTTTAGTCGAGTAGCGAGTAATTTAGTAGCTAAAATACTTGCTAAGTTGCTACTGTCCAAAAATCGTTCACACTTTGTTCGGTAAATATGCATTTTACGGAAACCAAACCGATTTTGATGAAATTTTCAGAACAGACAAAAGTCTGTTAACTTTTGTTAACAAAAGTCCCGTTTTCGAAATATTCCTTTATAAAATGTCAAAATTAAGGATAATATATGAATACACTTTTATTACACTGTTTTTCCTTCTTTTATAACACTCAACTGTTTGAGTGCCGCTACTTTGAGTGCGCTACTCGCCAAAAAAAATAGAATAAAATGGATCGACTGGACTAAATCACTGACTAATCTACTCGACCTAAGTTTTTCGTGTTCAAACACGTTTAGTTACTAAATTTATAAGTTACTCGCTAAACTACTAGCGTAGTGTGAACTATACTCTATTCAGATAGGGAAAAATCACCAAATCACTATATAAATTATTAACTACTTTAAGTATACTACTTAATTACTTAGTTAACTTATATTTATATTAGGAAAATTCCCTGATAAAATATAACAACGATTATATGTATGCATACATATATAAAAGAAAAGTTTTATTGTTGGTTTTATTATTATTAATTTTGTTACTATTGTATCGTAATCTATATATTTGTTTACATCTGTGGTTTACATTTTTAGAAGGAAACTAGGAATATTTAGTTTATTCCTAACCATTTCAAAAGGACGAAATAAATTTGCGGGAAATTTAAATCATTTAATTATAATCAATATTTATTTATTAATAACATGTATTTCACTTTTTACAAAATTAGTATTCATCGTTAATAAAAGGATGATCTTTATGGGTATAAGCTTGTTCGAATGGGCAAATTCTTCCGTTACAATCAAATGTATCAATCAAAGCAATATCTTCTGGTGTTAAATTGAAGTCCCAAATATTGAAATTTTCTTGAATACGTGATTTCGTGACTGATTTAGGAATGGTAATTAACCCTCTTTGTACTTCATATTTGATTAAAATTTGTGCAGGTGATTTGTTGTATTTTTTGGCAAGTTGTACAACTTTTGGATCGTCCAACAATTTTGGATCGTCTGGTTTAGCCCATGGCCTATCTGGCGATCCCAATGGACTGTAAGCAGTTATTGTAATGTTCTTCGATTTGCAAAATTCAATTAATTTTTTTTGTGTCAAGTATGGTGATACTTCGATTTGATTTGTTTGTGGGACAATTGTTGCGTGTTGTAACAGACGTTCAATTTGTCTTTTATTGAAATTGGAAATACCAATTGACTTTGTGAGGCCCTTCTTTTGTACAGCTTCCATGGCTTTCCATGTATCTACATAATCCACATCACTGTACAACAATTTACCATCACTACCAGTTGGGAAAAGGTCGTCACCTTCTTTTAAAGCAAATGGCCAATGAATTAAGTACAAATCCAAATATTCAAGACCCAAATTTTTCAATGTAACTCTTAATGCTGGCTCTACAAGCTCTGGTTTATGGTAAGTGTTCCATAATTTACTGGTAATGTACAAATCTTCGCGTTTCACGGTACCATCAGCAATTTTGGCACGAATCGCTTCACCAACTTCTTTTTCATTGCCGTAAACATGGGCACAATCGATATGACGGTAACCAACTTCGATGGCATCTTTTACTGCTTGTGTTACTTGGCCAGGTTGCGACTAAAACGTTAATAAAAAATTAATTATTGGATTTACAAATTTAAAAGTTTTAAATAAGGGGGCGGTGCAATACCAACGCGATAACACGAAATACCTAAGTTACCAGGAAATAATTTTAAAAATACATAAAATCGTAATAAAATCTGGAAATAACCGAAATAACTATTAAAAGAAAGTGTCAAATTAAATCAAGATAAGTTTTTATCAGTTTTATATGGTTTTATGTGATAAAAATTTAAATGAAGCGGTTTTAAAGCATTTTTTGTTATGTACATAACCTTAAATATGAATTTTAGGAATTAAAATTTCAGAGATTAGGTGTTGATACTGAATTTTCTTTAATTTTCGTATTGTACGAATAAAACTACATAAGTACTAATAAATTTATATTTACTTACTTTCCAGGTTCCCAAACCGAAAATCGGAAAAGATTGACCGTTGTTGAATTTTACGAATGGGACAGAAGACATTATTACAAGTATGAGTACACTCTGTACAACGCAATTGTTTTGTTTCACAAATGGAATATGAAGGCCAACGCAGTGGTTTATATATGATCAAATAATCTATAAGCACTGTTATCGCGATAGTGAAGCAATTTATGCTTGTATTGTAAATGGAAGTGGAAGTTGTTAAATATAGAATTATGTTGGCTGTATTTGTTTAGGGCAATTATAAAATATTCCATCGTAATATTGCGTAATACTGGTCGAATTTTCCTCATTTACATAGATTTTCCGTCTACTGGAAAATTCCAAACTACATAAAAATATTGAAAAATATATTCCTTAGTAACTGGTTACTCTTATCAATATTACATAAATTAGTAAATAATACAACTATTTATGAAAAAATGATAAAATTCGCTTGAAATTGTTTACTAAACACCAAATAACAAATGTTTAATCTGCCGAATAAAAGATAAATACTTCAATAATTGCAAACAAAAAATATTTTTATTAAATAATAATCCCCAAAATACCATAAACAAGAAATACATTTTATTAAAATTCGACTCCTTTGAACGGATATTGTGGTGAATCTTTTAATTCTTCAGCATGTACTGCTCTTCCATTACAGTTAAAGCCATCAATAATTTCCATGTCTTTTGTAGATAATTCAAAATCAAATATATTAATATTATCTTGAATTCTTTTTGCATTCGAAGACTTTGGAATAGGAATTGTGCCCAATTGAATTAAATATCTTAAAACAACTTGAGCACTATTTTTGCCATACTTATTTCCAATACTGATCAATTTCGGATCATCCAATGATAAAACTGGATCGCCTGGTTTCGCCCATGGCCTTGCGGGCGATCCAAAAGGACTATAAGCTGTAATTTCAATTCCACGTTCGCGACAAAACTTAATTAATCGTTTTTGATTCAGATTTGGATTAACTTCGATTTGATTCATGACTGGTTTAATTGTGGCTGAATTTAAAATCTTCTCTACTTGTTTACTGTTGAAATTCGACAAACCAATACTTTTTGCCAGACCCAATTTTACACATTCTTCCATACCACGCCATGTTTCTACAAAATCGTGATCGTAAAACTGAACACCACGAAATGGGAAATTGATATCAAATTTTCCCTCGTTTTTTTGTGCCACAGGCCAATGGATTAAATAAAGATCGACATAATCCAAACCGAAATTGGCTAAGGATGTCTTACAAGCCGGTACGACTTGATCAAATTCGTGAAACGTGTTCCAGAGTTTTGTAACGATGAAAAGTTCTTCACGTTTAACCGTTCCATCGGCGATTTTGGCACGAATTCCTTCGCCTATTTCTTTTTCATTGCCATACAAGAAGGCGCAGTCAATGTGACGGTAACCAACATTGATAGCATGTTGAACGGCTTTAGAAACTTCACCCGGACTTGCCTGAAATCAAATAAAATCGTCAAATTTGACGTATTTTTTTTTGGAAAATCATGAACGAAATTGAAGATATTGTGAATAAACAGTTGCTAAAAGATCAGGAGTTTTTGGAATTGGAAAATAATGAACTGAAACAATATTTCGAGAAATTAAATCACGATTATTTATTTTTTCAAAAAAATTCAATAGAAAAATCAAAATTTAATGAGTTGGAAAAAAACATTAAAGAAATTAAAACTTTGAATGATTATTTAAAAGTAAAAATTAAAAATTTAACAAGAAATCCAAAAAATTCAAACGAAAACAATTCATTTATCGTAGAATATCAAGGTGTTTTAAGGAAATTAGACTTTTATGGAGAATTTTGTAAAAATCCTCAAAAACTTATTGAATTAACATCAGATTTATCAACAGTTTCATCAATTATAAATGAATTAAAAGTCCAACTTGAAATTGCGGTTAAAAAACGTAACAAAGCCGAACAAGACTTATTCAATTACGATGCAAATAGTGAATATTTACTACTTCGCGAAAATTTAACAACAATTCAAAAAATTATATGTGAATTAGACGTAATGAATTTGAAAGAAAAATTAAAAACCGAACAATTAGAAGAAGATAAAGGAAAATTACTTGTGGAAATTAACAAAGCTAATAATAAACTACAAAATGTATCTAAAAAGTATGAAAATAGTCTTGTGCAAATGGAAAATTTGAAATTAAAACTATCTGAATGCGAAAAACAGCAACTGGAATTTAAAAAGGAGTTAAATGGAAATTTGAATATCATTAATAAAGCCAAAAGAGCTGTAATTGATGCTGAAATTAAACTGCAAAATGTTCGAGAATCGCAAGAACGTAAATAATTAAAAATGTATTGTTGTTTTGCATTAAAATTAGGTAAATTACTGTAAAAATAAACAAAGCAGATTATATAATTGCGTTGAATGTTGTTGTTTATTACTGATTTCCGACTAATTAACACACTTTCCACGTTTTTTTACTTACCAACCAAGTGCCTAGTCCTAATTGTGGACATTTTTCACCATTATTTAATAAAATTGTTGGTGCAGCCATTTACAATTCACTTTCTTTGAACTGAATTTAAAGAGATAAGGTTCTTCTTCGTTATCCAACCGATATTTATATACAGATTGAAATTAAATTATCCCTTCTACCTACTTTTAAACGAATTGTTTAAAATATTAAACGCTAATTTAATGTCAGGAAAACCGGTTAATGTTAGATCACCCACATATTAGCTATAATTAATGTTAAATTCGGAAACTTCTAAAAGTTTCTCTTATCAGTCACTTTAGAAATGTGTGATATGTAATAATTTATAGCCTATGTTATTAGATAGTTATAAAATAATAACTTTGAATTATACTCAACAAGTTTGACATGTAAATTATTCGTGGGAATCTAACAGTTGGAAGAAAATTCGTTTTTTGGTCATTAAAAATTCATATTTCACAAATTTTCTTAGATTTCGCGCAATTTTTCAAATATTTAAAACCTTTAGTTATTTTTTGTTTCTATATTTGATTGTATGTTTGTTTGGTTGGAACACTGCGTGTCAGATGAGTGTTGACATTTTTGTGTGTACAATAAAAATATTCTTAAAAAACTCGTCTATTTACCCAAAAATAAATAATGGATGCTTGTGTAGCCGTTGAAAAAGAAGTAGACAAAGTATATTCAAAATTTACTGGTATAAATGAACACGCTAATCGTATATTAAACGAATCAATAGTACAAATAGACAATTTAAAACACGAATTAGAAAATGGTTAGTAAAATGACGAGCAAAAATCGTACATTTATAACAAAGAAAATTCCTTTTAGCACCTGACGATCACGTTCTAACTGCCGTACAAATTGATGTACTCAAACAAACAATGTCTAAAGTGAAAGAAACCGTTTCTAGACTAGCAACCGATCACCGAGACTTACACAGCACTGTATCAAAAGTTGGTAAAGCGATTGACCGAAATTTCGTGGCCGATTTTGCGGCAACTAGTCGTGAAGACGTGTTTGCCAGCCCAGAAAAACTGGCCTTAATCAATAAAGTCATTTGCCAACATTTTTATCGACAAGGGATGCACGATGTGGCCGATGCATTGGCCAAAGAAGCGGATATTACGCCTGAAATACATGAAAAAGAACCATTTACAGAACTTAATCACATACTCGACTGTTTGAAGAATAAGGACCTCGAACCGGCACTTAGTTGGGCAACAGCCCATCAAGAAAATTTACAGCAACAAAATTCTTCATTACTATTCATGTTGCATCGTTTAAAATTTATCGAATTATTGAAGAATGGATCCAATTATCAAACGGAGGCGATCAGTTATGCACGTACACATTTTAGGAAATTCGTTGGTAAACACGAGAAAGATATACAAACATTGATGGGCATGTTATTGTATGTGCAAAATGGTATTGGAAGTTCGCCGTACAGTTGTTTGTTGGATACAGAGATGTGGATTGAAATTTATGAGTTATTTATACGAGATGCTTGTCAATTATTGGGTGTTTGTGTCAATAGTCCGTTAAGTACATGTATAAATGCTGGTTGTACAGCAATACCAGCATTATTAAATATAAAACAAGTTATGATGCAACGCCAAGTTACTGGAATATGGAATGGAAAAGATGAACTGCCAGTAATTTGTGGAAATGCGTCATATTTTATGTATTTTATTGTTTTTTTCTTGATTTTAGATTGAAATTGACTTAGGTAACGATAGTAGATACCATTCGATGTTTGCTTGTCCGATTTTAAGACAGCAATCAACTCAGAATAATCCACCAATGAAGCTGATTTGCGGACATGTTATATCGAGGGATGCGCTTAATAAATTATGCAACGGCAACAAGTATTATCTTTTAATGTGTTTAAGTATTTTGTTAATTAAATGTAATGTTTCTTTTTAGAATGAAATGCCCATATTGTCCTGTTGAACAAACACCTGCCGATGCAAGATTAATTTATTTCTAATACATTTTTGTTATTTTAATATATTATTAGACGTTTTTTCTTTATTGATTTTGTACATGTATATTTTTTAAAGAGTTAATTCACTATAACTTATAATTTTTTTCTGGTTTGTGATCTCTTATTTTTTTTGGAACTAACTTAAATAATAAAAAATATTATTGGAAGCTGTAGTTTATTAATCTATGCTTAGTTTATAGGAATTATAGGTATATTGAGTATTTGGGTACACATGTGGTCACACAAAATTTAAATGATTTACGTTTCCTAAGCCTCGAATATAGGCAACACATTTTACGAATTCTAAGGTCTATCTTGGGAAAAAACAACGTGCTTTTCGTTTTAGGTTATGTTATGCTGTTTTTTTTTGAAATAAGTTTGTTGTATTTATTTAAAATATAATTAATTAACGATGAAATTTTCTTATAAAGTAAGGCTTCCTACTTAATTTAACAAATCTAGTTTAACTTTGATTTTTTTATAGTTTTGCAATTTATTGGGAACAGTTTATAGAAAAGGAGACTTAATATTCACTCCTGATGGGAACTCTATAATAAGTCCTGTAGGAAATCGTATAACAATATTTGATTTAAGAAAGTAGGTACATAAATTATAAACTTAAATGTTGATTTTATTATTTTTAACATTTTAGCAACAAATCAACTACTCTACCAATAGAAAGCCGTTTTAATTACAATGCACTTGATATAAGCCCAAATAGTTGTACTTTAATCGCTATAAATGAAGAAGGCGAGGCTCATATGATTAGTTTAGTGTCACAAACAGTCGTACACAAGTATAGATTTAAAAG
>SSSI01008083.1:0-19494 GCA_004796505.1 Oryzaephilus surinamensis | reverse complement strand
GTTCACCAATCCATTTCTGTACTGTTTCCAAATCTTTGTTTACGGCTATCATAGAATTTTCAAGTTTAAAAAGATTAAATTTGTTTTTAATCTAATATACTTTAAAAAGTTCTTTATTAAAGGCCCTGTCAGGAGATGAAAATCGATTTTTTTCTTTTTACATATTATTAAAATACAGATTTATTTATACGCGTTACATGAACTATTTTTCAAATTTTTTCAATATTAAACCTACAAAAGCAACTTAAAGATTTTGCTATGACGTCATCGTAGTCCTAGACAAACGAAAAGTATGTGAATAATTAAGATTTTTCTTTATATTGTAAAATATACTGTAGATATCAAAATGAAATTTTGCACAAAAATATAGTTTATTATTACACATCTTCTTGTAAGATTTTGAAAAAATTGGCCACCCCCTTCTACTAGTTTTCCTGGAGGGGGTGGTAATAAACTTTTAATTTTGCCACATTCAATAGGCTCATTTGATAGATAATTCAAGTAGAAATCTTTTATGTCCCTTGACATTTTTTGTTTAAATGTACAGTTTTCGAGAAAAATTCAAAAAACTACGGACTACGATGACGTCACGCACTGTGCGGCGCGACATTTGTTTCCGAAAAATAACCACTAATTTCCAAAAAATTCCTAAAATGACTTCAGCATAACGTTTTTATACACTTAATAGTAACTTATATTGGGTTTTCAAAATTTGCGTTATTTCCTGACAGGGCCTTTAATATATAAATTGTGTTTCGTCATTAATTTTGACAACACACACATCAGTAGAGAGCTTTAAAGTTCAGAATCGTTATCATTTTAATATATAAACTGGTGAAAGGCAAACTGTATTAGTGTATTACGTATATTATTAAATCTGTATATATAGTTTGTATATGTATATTTTATTATTAGTGTACATAGGTGTATCTTAGGGTCTTTAGTTTTACTATATGTACATAAAATTAATTTGTCACTATTAAACAGAAAATTATTAATACTAAACGGGGAAGTTTTGATCAAATATAGCTTTAGGGGATAAATAAATACACATTTCACTGGGTTTTCTTTTATGTATATAATATAAATTTATTAATTGATGGAAAATGACTAATGAGAGAACGCAATTAATATCAAAGACATTAATTAGTGTCTTTATTTTTTTACAGATTTTCCTCTAGAAGAACACCACGGATGAAACAATGACGAAAGAAGAGAATCAAACGTGTCCAAATTTGTCAGGCAACTTTAGCACCATCTTTGGTCGGACAGTTGTACCAGAATGGGAAGCACTATTAACCATAGCCACCTTATCATTAATAATATTATTAACAATAATTGGAAATATTTTAGTAATACTCAGCGTTTTTACATATAAACCATTACGTATTGTACAAAATTTCTTTATTGTATCATTGGCTGTTGCCGATTTAACTGTAGCCATTTTAGTATTACCATTAAATGTGATGTATTCAGTATTAGGACGTTGGATATTTGGTATACATATATGTAAAATGTGGCTAACATCAGACGTATTATGTTGTACAGCATCCATATTGAATTTGTGTGCAATTGCATTAGACCGTTTTTGGGCAATTACAGATCCCATCAATTATGCTCAAAAACGTACCGTTAAACGTGTACTTTTAATGATCGGTGGTGTATGGTTGTTATCATTATTAATCAGTTCACCACCGTTGATCGGTTGGAATGATTGGCCCGAACCGGATGTATTTCTACAACGGCAAGAATGCAAACTAACCGAACGTCAAGGTTATGTTATCTATTCATCGTTAGGTTCCTTTTTTATACCATTGTTTATAATGACATTGGTGTATGTTGAAATTTTTATAGCAACAAAACGACGTTTACGTGAACGTGCTCAAGCATCAAAAATTAATGCAATATCAAAAAATCAAACAGCATTAAATAATAGTAACAATAAGGATGATGGACAAAATGACCGGGAATCAGTTAGTAGTGAAACAAATCACAACGAACATTTAGAAACGAATACAAAGGATAGTAAAAAAGGAAAGAAAAGACGTCGTAGTAAAGATGGCGCCACTGATGATGATAAACAACATTTGAAACCGATATTAATGAATGAAGATTCATTGACAGAAGCGGAAAATTCATCATTAAGTAAAAAACAACAACGTGACGCTTGTACGGCGGAATTGAAAGCAATTGCAACATCGAATTGTTCACCAACAAGTACAACAGTCACATTAACGAACACGAAATGTGTGAATAGTCCAAAAGTACGTGTGGCTGAACCGATTAAAAAACCGGGAATCGTTTATCAATTCATCGAAGAAAAACAACGTATATCATTGTCGAAAGAAAGACGTGCTGCACGTACTTTAGGCATTATTATGGGTGTATTTGTTGTATGTTGGTTGCCATTTTTCCTAATGTACGTAATTATACCATTTTGTCCAATTTGTTGTCCATCTAGACGGCTTATAAATTTCATTACATGGCTCGGATATATTAATTCCGTGTTAAATCCAATTATTTACACTATTTTTAACATGGACTTTAGGAGAGCCTTTCGAAAATTGTTAGGATTAAGGAGTTAAAGTCTTAGTGAGAGTGTGAATTAGTGCGAATGTATATAAAAAACTAGTTTTTCCTATTTCTTTTCAACAGAAAAAAAAACAACATATATATTTAAAAAAAATCCGTCGTCAACTAGTTGAAGAATTTTTCCCGTGCTTTTTTTTATTATTATTATTAAGACTGAATTATAGATATGAAGAACAAACATTTTGTAAATAAATATTTAATAAATGTAAAAATTAGTATTTATATAGATTATTCATTCCAATTGTTAATGTTTAATCAATAATATATTTATAAAATAACAATTAATATCAGTTTTCTTTTGAACATATATTATTCATTTGGAAACTTTTGAGCCCACAGTTTTCAAGTGAAAAAATATCAAAATGGAAACAAAATATACAAATTCAAATAAAATGCTTTTTGCCAGTGTTTAGTAAAATAATTCAGAAAAAATATGTGTGTGCAAATTTCCATGTACAAAAAATTATATATATAAAATTTTAACAACATTGTTGTATTTGTAGATAAACATTTCTCGTGTGATATGTTCTTGGTAATATAATATATATTTAAATAACAAATATTTATTTATATTTTGTGGTTGTACGAGATGTTTCACGCAAAAATTTTGGGTTAAAATGCAAATAATCAAAAAAAAAAATAAATACATACATATATAATTTAGGCGAAGGGTATATGTTTAATAAAATGGTTTCGCTCAAAAGTAAAATAAAAGAAATTTAATGTTTAAAGGCCCAATTTTATGGTTGTTTAGGTCATTATTTGAATACAATTTTTTTTTAATTTCCTTTTTGTTGGTTTTTGTGTGGATATGGAATGGACTTTCATTCCCATGATTTTAACTCAGCGATATAAATATATTTTGATGTTAAAAAATTGTTATTTATGAGAAAAATTTGTGATATAGACGGTTGTTAGTCAAAATTTATTAATAAAACTTGTATATTTCTTTCTATTTTACAAAAATTACTTTGTTTTAAAATTTTCTTTACGATTTTACGAAATTTTGGCGGGACGAGCGCAGCGAGCTACCATTTTCTTAAAAATAAACCACTGATAAAGTAAAACCCAATTTACTGAATAGTGGAGACTTCTCTTTCAACCATCTCAGAGTTTATTAATTTTTAAGAACCAAAAAAAAGAATTTTTTATTTGTAGACAAAGAATATATCAATAAAATTTATTTAAACTTGTTCAATATATGTGTTTGATTAAATAAATTCATACCTGCAAACCTTCGTAGCTATGTAAATATAATATTTTGCATTTCTGTGGCGAAAATATTTTACAGGTCAACTATCTAGAAATTTAAGCCCCTGCGGCTGAAATATGTGTCAGACCAATAATATACACCCTAAACGACAGGCATTCTTAGTCCCTGGTGCATATGCGCCCCCCAGGAAACTGACAAATTAAATAAAATTACTAGCAAGAGAAGCCAAACAAAAAAAAAATAAAAAACCAGAACAACAATAACGGCTTTTATGCTGTAATGTACAAAGAAATTCGACTAAAGCTGAAAGATTTTCACTATATATATAAAAAACGCATCAAAATGCATATATATAGATAATTAGTGCTTTTAAAGTAAAGCCCTTGTGACAAAATACAGCCATCACAAAAGCGTAATGGCAAAATTTCATTTTACACCAAAAAGGCAACAAAAAAATGGATGTTATAGTACTTATTGTCATGAATTGAACATTTTCTTCTGTTATCATCAGTGTTATAAAATGGATGTCTTGTCAAAATCTTAATACACACTCGATAAGATTGATTGTTGTAGTGTTCGAGTGGGGTCGTTTAAGGAAATCCATTTACTATGGATCAACTATAGTCTATTTTATTCATAAAACTGGTTCTTTAAAGCAAAACTCTCGTCCATTGTTTTATAAACGAGTGAAACAGGGGACGACGCGCCCCTGTTATATACTAAATAATTCCAGAATTCTTCATCGGGGACGTTATTTGTTCAACAATATCTCTTTTCCATGAAAAATTACAACAACGTTAAAATCTGGCATGTTCTCCCTTTAAATCTTTCTTTTTTTTCGTCTAGTTTAAACACAATTTTGTTTGTTTTGAATTAAATCAAGTTTCGAAACATCGATTTCGTAATACGTAAAGAATTTTCTCTTCATTTTTTTCTACAAGAATAAAATTTGAATAATTTCATAAATAAATCGACATGTTTTTTCCAATTTATTATAATTTATTCAAAAATATTGACTTTAATGTGGATAAAAAAGAGAGACAAAAAAGTTTTGGGTGTAAAATAAATAAAGCCATTTTTTAAATGCTTTCATCAGCAAAATAAAAACAAAACATAGCTTCACTCTAACACCAATTTTTTCTGCTATTTATGCAAATTTTTTTTTGTTTATTTTGTAGAAAATTAATCGACACACTGTTTTGATCAAATAGTTACAATCTTTCAATATTTTGACGTAAGTAGCTTCCTGAATTTTTTTATGAATCTTTCTAAGGTGCTTTATAAATATTATGGAAAAGATTTCTTTTTAGTCAAACAGACAAGCGGAAAACTAAAAAAAAAACTAGATAATGTCAACAATGAAAATGCTTTTATGGTAAAGTTATATCAAAAACGTTTTCAAACAAAACGGTATATAAAATTGTGGTGTAACAATTATTCCTTATTTATTTTATAAAAAAACTACAAACATACTTGGATTTTCAATAAACAAAATTTCAAACTCTATAATAAAATAGCTTTTAATAAATCAATACATCAAAAAAAAAATTAAGATAGTTAAGAAAAGTGTTGAAAGGAAAGTTTCTAACGATCTGATTGGTTCATAGGTGTGGAATATGAATAATTTTAAGGTTAGCACTTAGCTCAGTTGTAAAATTGACAAATTACAAGTTTATTACAAAAATTCCTAACGAGGAATTTGTAAAGAAGCTGTTCAAAATTTAACAATTTCATTAAATTAAAACTAGACAATTCTAACTAGTACAATTTCTTATCACTAGTTCCTAAACTTCTAATCACCCTGTATAAACAATGTCATGTCCCTTTAATTCCATTAACCGTAACATTATCTTGTAGAAATCTCTTTGTTTGTGACTTTTTGATTTAGCCATTATCGAACATTGGCAGAGTGAAGTACATTTTCGCCATCACGCCCCTTACATATAGTATAAAAAAAAAGTGCCCCAGAAAATTATTACACACAGCCTGAAAGTGCTATTGTGTAATAGTGTGTTTTTTCATCGTCTTTCGAGTATATAACAGAAAAAGTGCGTTAAAATCGTCGATATCGCCCTCACCATCATCATCATCATCATCAAAATCATCGTTCGTTCGTCGACAGGTATATAAAGAAAAATATAATATATAATATATATCCACAAAGAGGATTTCCAATAGAAAACACTGCGACTATATTGAAATTTTTCACATGAATGAATCGTGAAAGTTTATAAATATATAGAATTGTGATAAAAATGACGACATTTTTTTTGAACACACGAAAATGTATTTATGTATTCAGTAAATTACATATATGTGAAAGAAAATTTGATACCTGAAAAGTTATTTCCATAATACACATTCACACACATATTCTTTTATTTTATTTTCATTTATATGTATGTATATACGCGTTTAAATTATGGACATAAATTTTTATCAGAAGGAAAAAAAAACTGGCGAGAGGAAGTTGCGTTCAATAGAAATCGAATTTCAAACTTGTAAATTGTAATTTTATATAAAAAATATGGTAGCTTTGAATATCTATTCGTATATTATGTATTAATAATAGACAGGAGTTGAGGGAATAAAAAAAATTTCAAGTGATTTTTTAATCTTCCAACACACGGTTTTATTAACTAATAAAACAAACGCATTTTTTTTAATTTCCGCACAAAATTAAAAATGCAGACAACATAATATATTTTTAATAACATAATTTAAACACCACTTTATGCTTTCGGTTTTTTTTTATTTCATCAAAGAAAAAATTAATAAAACCAAATATACATATTTAAATTGAAAGATGAATGAATATTTAAGATTTATTTTTTGCTTATATTGTCTAGACAATTTTTTCCAATTTAATACTTATGTAGTTATGTATATAAGTATCTAAAGTGTCGAAAAGTTTCACCTATAAAATAATAAATAAATTAAACACGAACGAATAATACGTATAAAATTTTCTTTCCAACAAGATAGATACTGAATTTGATCAATATTTACACAAAATAATCTGTTGCTTCCTCATTCATCATAATTTTGGAAGGTAACAATATTATTATGTTACAAAATCTATATGTATACGAGTATATATGCAATTCAAGTAAAGTTAGATTAAAATTTCCAATTGAACTGTGTTCGATTTCACAGTATTATAAAAAGACAAAGATAGATATAATAATCCTTTAACCAATTATGAATGATTTCTATATTGCCAATAACAAAAAAAATGTATAATAACAATTTAAAGGTAATATATCACAAAAATTGACCATTAGTGTTCGAACATCGAATTTATACAGGGTGATTTGATATAACCTCAAACTATATATGACTTTGCATTTGTTTTGACCGCCATATAGGTTACCTGTTGTTTATTAAACACAAAGCGGTTGCTAGGCAACGTAACATTACAACGGTATCCATGGTAAAATCTGCACATTATTGCATAACAGAACACATTTCTGACTTAGTTGAAAATAAAACCACCCTGTATGTAAATCCATTTGTATTGTGTGTTAGCGTTTTATTCGAAATATGGAAAACAAAGGCAAATAATTTGTACAATCCCTTCTCTCTATACTATAGAATAGAATAGAGAGACAAATGCAAATGTAACAAAACAAAAGTGCATTCTAACAATACACGCGGCTGTAAATTGTTGTATTGGAATGGGCTTTTTATGTCATTATATAATATAAGCGAGAAATGCTGAATCTATACAAAATGTATCACATATTATTTATATGCATAAAAAAGTATTATTAGAGGATCTGGAATGTATATATATAGGGATTTTAGTTAAATTGTCATGTGGATGGTAGTACGTATAATTGTACATGTCTATTTCCGGTTTTGCTATTTTCATGATGGCACATTTTACGTATTATTTAGATGAAATTGACTCTATATTAAACCACCTGTTTTATGTCATTTGAATTAGAATGACATTTTATTGTATTATGGCACTAAGATGGCAATTTATTCAAACATTACATGACACGTGTATGCATTGTTTTTTAATTATACTTGCATGGAAAATACAAAAAATGACATTAATGAAAAATTGAGTTTTATATTCAATGGCAATTGGAAAATTCTATTTGTTATTGAAAAAATTGGATTACAAGTAGATTGTTTTAAATAAATCAACAAAATAAACAGATATACTCACATATGGACTGTGTGCATGCATTAAAAAAACGAAAAATGTGAAATTTTTTAATGGAAATGCAAATTTTCAAACCAATTAATAAAAAATATTAACCACAGATTTATTCCAAAAAAAAAATGAACGACAAATTAATATTTTATAATTTCCACTTTAGTTGATGAAATTGTTAATTTTTAATGTTCATAATTTATTTAAAAGCATAAAATATTCATACACACTGTTATTAAGGCCAATATTGACACCAGCTAATTATAATAATAAAAATGTACACGTAGTTTTATATTTTAAAAATTATTACCCACGAACAATTTTATGTTTGAAAAATATCCAGTTTTTTATTAAATTACATAGAACATATTGTATTTTTCAATTTACGTTAAATTGATATCGTTTTGTAAAAAACTATATTTTTACCACTTATATTTAGAAAAATAGATAGTAATTTCAGAATAAAAGCTTATAAATTTAAACTAATGTCAAACAATTTTCTTTTATATCATTTTTCTGCAATATTAGCTTACTTTTCAAAAATATACTACTGCACGGATAGTATTAGATAAGGTCTGCGCGCCCACTCCTCACTCTAGACAAGAGTCACTTTACAATTAGAGTCGTGGTGACAAAACTAAAATCCCTAGCTAGATGAAAATCTAATATTTCTTTGATATTTAATAAAATTGTCAATTGTTTGACATTTTCATCATTTCTATAGACAATTTGACAGTATATAGTTTCAATGAATATAACCTCGTGACGTCATAAGAGCCAATTTTCATTTCAAACCGTGACGAAATGTATAGCACACTCACCGTATCTAAACTATCCGTGCTATTATATCCGTAAATTGTAACAAACTTAAACAAATTGCTTGATAAACTGCTAAAAAAGCTCTACAAAAAAAGGACGTAAAGATTAGTATTGAATAAATTACGTATATGTAGATAACTAGCCTGAAGGCTATTTAGAATGGCCAACAATTTATTACAAAAGTGGACTTGTATCTTTTTTTAACCGACAAATTTCCAATTACAAAGTGAAACTTTTCATGTTCCGACTTTTAAACAGCCCATATATAATTTTTTTTCTGCATTTTTATTTTTTTCTGAATTGATTGAGGTCTACCACAGAAAAGAGCGAAAATAAAAAAAAATTGTAACAAATGATGAGCATATCACTCTGACACTCTTTAAAAGAGGGAAAAATGTTTTCGTTATATATGTATACGTATATATTATGTGTTTTTTTTACTGAAAGAAAACACATACAATTTTCATCATCAATGTAGTAAACCAATGGTACAGAAAAATCTCCTTCTCTTTGGTCCAGAAACCATCATCGTTGAATACAAAAGTGAATGCAAAAGAAATTCGTGTTCATCTCATTCTTCCACAGCCAGCTCTGTTATATACAGTAGTCGTACTAACAATATGAGATTAGAGCATTATCAAGCAAGCATTGCATTTTACTTTATTACACTTCCATTTTGTGGAACAATTGCGATTTGTGATAACTTTGTTATTATTACTACTTTTATTCAAAAATTATATTTAATTGATTTGCTCTTGCGCCTTTCGAAAACTTTAATTGAAGGTTCTATAGGGTGCTGTGGAAGATTTTATCATTTGTCTTTTGTTTCAACTAAAACACTTGTCTGAAATGGAAATTAATTGAAAACAGTTATTCAAAGTAGAAAAATTTTTTGACAATTGAATGCATTAGTGTAAATTTAGGTAATTTAGATAAAATGTCAACTTTTATATATAAATTAAATTAAATTAAATTAAATTATATAAAATTTTCAAATATAGGTAGGTATAGTAGGTATTTATTAATAAAACTAGGACCTAGTTTTAATAAAAATCAAAAATACATTCTTTCATTTATAATAAAACTTTCCTGGATTTTGTTTTCAACAAATATGTTTTCAGTAAAGAAAATTTTTATTAAATTTTTTGAGATTTACCCTATTTTACATATAAAAATTTATCTTTTTACAGAAAATGTTGCTAGAAAATTGAATATTTTGATAGAATAATGCAAGGATAATACCAATAACAATGAAATCTTATAAAATTTTATCAAGCAACATGTTCAGATTTTATAAAAATAAAGAATAATGTTTTGAAATTGGACTACCTGTTCTTTATTTTAATTAAATGTTGTCTACTTTTCAATAAAAAACCGTTTTTCGTATAAAATTCTGCACGTTTTCAATAAAAGTCTGATTTACACAGCTAAAATAGTCTAGTAATTTTACAGATTTCTAGAAACAAAAATTTGCGATTTTTTATAATTTTCAAAGAAATCGATCACGTTTGACGACAAATTTGATCAAAAATGTCCTTTCTACAAATGAAAATGACTTCTAAAACCGTTTTTCCGCTATTCCGAAAAAAAGACAAGACTTTGGCATCATAAAACTCATGTTTCATAGCTAAAATAAAGATAAATCAATTAAAAAGTTAGCAGCATGTAAAAAGTCCATAAAAGCGTATAGAGAGAAATGTTTGGGAGCGAAAAAAAAGAAAAAAAAAGAGTAGTAACACCAGAAAGAGAGTGGCACACACCACTGATCGGTAAAGTTGCGTGACCGGAATTCCTGATGTCGGTGTAAAAGCTCTTCATTTACGACCACCACCACCACCACCATCACCACCATGTAACATCGAAGCATTCGAAGCCATTTTTATACTAACTGAATGCAACAGCAGCATTATTCTTTTTATTTTCACAACCCTCCCAATATACTCAAAAGTTTGTTCAAATCCAGTTGAATTTCCCCAGCACAATGTGATTGTTATTGTTTCTAACAAATTTTTTTGGACACGTACAATATCTTGGAATTATTTAATGTGCTATACCACTAAAATGCCACCCTTACGACGTACGAAAAAGATGAAAAACATACTCGTATTGAATCGTCATCATAATTTTGTTTCAGTGTGAAAATAGGGGAAGGGTGGGAATGGTTTTCAACATATTACATATATGTGTGGCCGAAACAATTAAATTAAATGTCTTGCTTGAAACTTTAATTGAAATAAACCATGAAGAGAGACACACACACACACTGACATGAGACAAGACCATTATGTCAGATTTGTTTATTTTATAAAATGAAATTTCTACCCTTTTAGTTTGAGACGAGTTTTGGGGTTAGTTGACCACACCAAAACATTGTACAATGTGACCAAAATTGGTCCCATTTACATGGACATGAACTTAACCAGAAACTATACAAGTGCGAATATGTATTGTTATTATTATTATTATTTTATACACACACACAGTTTTCCTGGGTTTTCCCTAAATTAACTTATATTCCACAAGGAATTTTCACAAACAATTATATGCCTTTTTAGTTTTACATTAGTATTATAATAGTCAAAACTATAATTAAATTAAGCCAACTAAAACTTAATAATGTACCTATTATGTGTGGTCTGATAACAGATAATATGGGCATTTAAAACTAAAATTCACCTATTTAGTTTTATAGTGGATCCAAATTCTTTTTTCCAGTACAGCACTTTCACTAAAATTTAATGGCCTTACAATGGGCTAGTTGCACTTTTTTTTTCTTATTTATTCGTTTATTACATAAAGTTTTTCTGATTCTGAAAATGTACTTACTTTTTTTCTACGTACAACAGTTTTTCTTAAAAAAAAATTAAAGTCGCAATTTTGACGTTTCCCGATTTTTAAGTTTTTAACTACGTCACTAAGTTTGACTGTTGATTGGCTGTTGTAGTCGATGTTGATGGCGGTGAAAAATAGTACGTTTGAAATGAATATGGTTTTTTAACTTTTAATATCAAATTAAGGAAAAAAGATAAAATCGTGAAAAAAATATTTTAAGGGTTTTTTAACACGCCGCGGACTATCGATCCCTGAAGTCAAATCTCAAATCCCCCACTCATGCAACTACCCCATTTAAATTGTACAAAAATAATTGATAAACAAAAATGACAATAAAAATGTGTGGATTGTCAAAATTTAACAAAAAAAACAGCCTTCTTCTGAACGTGAAGCACAAACAATTATGATTTTCTTTTAAATAATATAATCGTGCATAAATTACTGTAGTAATGGACCTGTAACGAGACTTCTACCCTCGTATCGACCCCCTTTCATGAAATTCACGAAGCTTTTTTATAGAATATTCCAGCTTTTTTGTGTTTCCGTTTTCTATTCTACATTAAACTTTAGTACGACTAGTTTAAAGTACTTATACTATTAACATTTACAAATCAAGTCGTTTTCAGAGTATTTTGTATTGGTTTTATGTGAAATTTTTGGGATTTACCCCTATTCAACTTAACATTTTATTTTATTGTTTAAAGTGTTAGTGGACCTTCATTTTTATGAAGGTTAAATGATAATTATCAGCTTATATTTAAAATTATTGAAACATTACTGGACCTTTTCTGTTTATAATAATGAAACACTCTGTATATTTACAAAGAGATTAGTACTTTTCCGCATTTATTATTAAGTTTCAGGATTTTCCTCACTTTACATTAAAATTTATAATTTCGCGTAGAAAATAATGTTTTTATACCAAGAAATAAATATCCAGATAACGTTTATTTAAAATCCACCTTTTGATAATTTTGAGAAGGATTCCTAAAAATCTATATGATAATTATTTGTGGCTGTGTAAATATAACTTTAATTGCATATCAATAGCATGTGGTATCAAATTTTAAATGAAACTTTGTTGTTTATTCAAAAAAACACCCTATACTTTTATTGTACCTCGTATAATAAAAATTTCTGACCCTATTTCATTTAATATGCAGAAACATTATTTGAAATAACAGCAGAAAATTGAAATTTAAGGTAATTTATAATAGAGCTTTCCTGTTAAACAATTTGTTGGTCAATTTTATATATACAGAGTATAATATAAAATAAAATTGAATAATAATATGCGCCAGTTTCCTTATTTTTACTATATTTATTGCAATTATAATGGTTTTTCAATATATCTGCATGCTTTCATTTTTGATTGAATGATAAAAAAATTATGATTATGAATGGATGCTTTCAGAAATTTATTAAAAAAAACTTTAAAAACATATTTAATAATAAAATACGAACGTATGAAAAGTTTAACGCTTTTCCACATAAATTTTATTTAAAAACTTTACCATTTTTATACAATATTTACATATATTTCGAGTTTATAGTATGTATAACTTTACGAATTATATTGATTTTTAAAATAAATATAAAAAAGTTTATTTGAATGAAAAAACACCCTGTATTATTTTGTATATGTATTTAGTATGTAGGTATTTATTTAACATAAAATATCTATAGGAAATTTTATGGTTTTTTGATTATTAGGTATATAAAGATTATATTTTTATTTGAGGAAATAACGAAAATGTAAAGAAAGCTATATTCGCGCCTGAAAGATTCTTCTATTCCGGAAGACGCCCAATAAAAATAATAAAAATACAGTCTTTCATCAATTTTTCAAAAGACATTTTACACACATAGACGACATTGTGTATAATATATCTTTTCAACCAAAAAATACATACACAAAAGTATAGAAGAAGAACTGTGGAAACTTTCGTTTCCATATAAATCCCATTTATATTATTTGTTTTAAAATATCCTATGGGAATTGAACATCGAAGTGGATTGAAACGTTTCTAACGTAGACAATACACTTCATATATGAGAAATCATTGAAATTATGCACTTGTTGGTGAACAATTTTTGAACAATTTCAAATAGGAAGGAAATGCAGCACATTTTAGTAACATTTTCAAAAAATTATTAAAAATGTAAATACTTTTATTAAAATTAAATTTAACAATCTGTTTTACCGACTTGAATGAAGATGAAATGAAGACATTTCCGGTTTTTAACCTCAAAATGTTCCTAATTGAACATTTGCAGAAACAAAAATCCCTAAATTTTCAAATTATTCAAACGTATTACATTTTATTATAAAATATTTACAAAATCATTGAAATTATGCCCTTGTTGTTAAATAATTTCAAATACACATAAAGAAAAGTGTTGCAATTTTACCACACAACACTAAAATCATTTCCTTGTTCACGTTTCAGTGCTAACAATAACTTACACACACCCCACAATTAATTATTATTTAAGAGGAAAGTTTACTTAAACTACAATGTCAACTAAAGGGGTTTCTTGAATTGCTGTCAAATAAAATGTTACCACTCTGATGTAAACTTCCAACTTCAAGATGCAATTTATAAACATTCTGCGACATATTCACGTACAAATGTTTTTTTGAGAGGGTGTGTGGAGGAAAGTTTTTTACCGCCCTCAACAAACTTTCTTAAGAAATTTTTCTTATCATATTTTTTTAATTATACAGACTTCACAATTTATCTAAAACATATTTCATGTGTATGAAGATTAACTGTATGTTTCTGATGAGGAATTTTTTACAATTTAATTTAATACCAGAAAGGCAAGACAAATTGTTGTAAATTTATAACACGAAATGAATGGATTGTTACAGAGAAAACTAAATCGTTAACAAATTTTCCTTTAGGAAACAATTTTAAAAAATAAACTTTTCTATATGTATATTTATTAATTCCTAAAGCGACTTTTTTAATGTTAAAAAAATATAAATTTCAATTTTGTAATTTAAATAGCTAGGTATAATATTTTCTATACGATTTACAATTCTAGACAGTTTCAACAAAACTTCAGCTTATCTTCAACCTCCAATACCATATTTAATCAAGTGTAGGTATATATTAATCCAAGTTCTGAATTATGACTACTTGGATCATTTATTAATACAATGTCAGTAAATTTTCGTATATATTCGTATAGTTTCAAAGTTGTATTAATATTAACTTTTCATTAAACATTTGAAAGATTAACCAATCATCGATAATTACATTTAAATTTTGTTCAGTAGACGAAATTATAAATAAAAACCAACCAACGAACTTTATAAACAACTGGAAGGTTAATAGTCTACTTCAAATGTGATAGAAATATCTACTAGAGACATCTTTAAATCAAATCACAAAATAATGTTACTAACCACCGAAAATCTGTTTATAATAAATTTTATGTAAAAAAAAAACTTATAAATAAGAGATTAATTTATCATTTTGTCCAGTTGTCTGTGAGAACAAGAAAAACATATAAAAAACACGAAAGAAATTGTGCGAAAATTAATGATAGACGAACAATGGTGCACTTTTTTACTTTCTAACTAAATAATGTTCCTTTCTCTCTGCGGGGGTTGGAAAAAATTGTCGTTTTTTAAGGCGACAACGGAAAAATATCAAAAAAAAATTTAAATCTTATTCTATTATATATATAATGATGTTGTAATTTCAACTAAATTGTTACCTGGAGTAATAATAATTGCATTGTTAATACCGTATTAATTCATTCCCGTTGGCATAGAGGAATAATTATGTCACTTTAAATTAATTTAAAGCGAGCAATATTGCTATAACATCAATTAATTAAACATTTAAGGATAAAATTATATTCTTATTAAAAAAATATGAAGGGAGAAACCTAACACTACGCAAATTAAGTGGTCTTCTAAATTATAATCGTATACAGGGTGTTCAAACTAAGTGGACGATTTTATGCAAATAATTTTAAATAAAAAAACAAAAACAATCTGTGATTTTATGTCACATTTCTGAATGTTTACGAGAATATTAACGATGAAACGTGATCGCTTTAAAGTTTTGTACAATTTTAATTAATTTTCGCTTTTCTTTTGAACATCCTGTAAGTAAATGAAAATAATCCCTCGCCCTTATACTTTTATTGGCAAGATTTCCGAGAAGCAATTTTAATAACTACTAGTATAACGTCTCACTTTCGACGTAAAATATAATGTTAATTAACATTTTTACAGTTTCCTGTGAAGAAATACCATTTTTTTGTCTATAATTGCAAACAAAGTAAATTTTAATCAATTTTTTACATTAAAAAACTAATGGTATTAAATTGCTGAATAAATTTCACCTGTAATAGATTTGATGGGCATATAAATTGTGGAAAAAGGTAGATTCATATAATATTAGAAGAGATAAATAGGCTTCTACATTTATAATTTAAGTGAAGTGGAAATGTGCCAAAAAAATTGGCAACATTTCAACTATATTACACATAATTTACAATAAATGTTCATTCATTTTAATTCAAGTACGTCAAATTTCAATTTTCACCACTAACATGATAGTTTAATTAAAAAATTGACCATCGACGAACAAATTTTGTAATTTTGTTACAATTTGTAGATTTACTTTGTGTTCATTTACTTATAAATTTATAATAAATTCATAATAAACACATTATTATATTATATTGTATGTAAACATTCTAGTGTATTTTGTATACAATAATTTAATTGAAAATAAACCAATTGTACCACAAAACGAAAAAATAAGTCAAAAAATCTCTATTAACGTATTTAAAGTTTTTTTAGGTGAAGATCTATTTTATCGACCGGGATATCGGGATTTACAAATTTCCAGTTTTTAACCTCAAAATTTAGCTAGTGATGTATTATAAAACGAAAAATCCCTATTATTTTCAAATAATTCAATCGTTATGACATAAAATTATAAAATTATTATTTTAAACAATATTACAAACGAATTTATTATCCTCAATATAAATTTGATAGTTAAATAATTAATAAATTTGTACAAATATTAAACTGTATAAGTTAATTTTGATGAAAAATAAACATCAATGAATATTATAATTAAAACAAATATTATAAATGGTATACATATAAAAATAACCTTAACCTTTTCAAGTTTAAAAAGACGACAACAATATGGATTTCATTGAACCATTTTTTATTTTATCAAACGATTACAAAATGAGCATAAAATACATTTATAAAAATCCGTTTTCCAAGTTCCTCTATATAATCATGATTTAATAATGACAATCTTTTGAAATAAGAAAGAATCTCTCTTACAAAACAAATGAGTTCATTATATTCGTTCAGAATCCTTGAAATAATTTACTTTTGAAGAAAAAAAATGTGCCTGCGGTTTAAGAACATTTTCTTTTTATTAAACAGTTTTCCTAATAATGTATTATAAATTGTGACCTTTTGAATTAATAAATATGCGGATACATAATTTTTTTTTAATGTGGATGATAAAAATAAAATTTCATTCTAGATCCATTAAAATTTCAACCAGTAAAATTATCATACAAATAGCAAAATAATATATTTATTAATATTACATATAATTATTATTACTAATAAAACTTTTCTCATACAATATCAATTAAATTGAACATGATTTACATAATTTCCATTAAGCCCGATTTTTCTCTATTATTGTGTCAAACAATTTAATTAAACAAATTTAATTCATTCTATCTCTCTTTGTTTTATGCTTAAATTGTAACAATACCCCTAGGGAAATAAAACCCTAATAAATACATATACATAGGTATACTTTTCTACATTTTCTTTTTATCTACCTAATTTAGGTATATGAATTTAAAGAAAATCGAAATTTCACGAAAAATAACGATAAATATGTTCGTTTTGTTAAAATTTACGAAGAACTAAGTTTCTCTTCTGGACTTGATAACCAGATAAATTTGATTTTCTTTATAATAATAATCACAACTTCACAAGCCTTGTTATAATCTGATAACCCTGTATCGAGACTTCTAACGCTCCCTTTCGCGAGGCTTTTTTTCTGAAAGTCATTCACATGTGCACAACACAATAAAATTTAATTATATTAATTAGAATTAATATGTCTTCTTAGTTACTTGTACGAATTTTCACGAAGATTTACCAATTAAAATGGAAAGTTTTCTTCTAATATGAATATGAGAACACTGAAATTTATACTAAAACCAGCTAACGAGATGAAAATACGTTATAAAATGTATTTATTTAAATAAATATCACTTTTTCAATAAACAAATTAACGAAATAATTAAACAAAAACGTATTAAAGAAAATAACAGTAAATAATTTATTTACCAACAACATGTTTATTAAAATTTAGGAAAACAAAGCCAGTTTGCCAATAACTGAAAAATTATCCTGTGATTGGCTGATAAATGCATAATACGGTTTCTTTGATTTTCTTTTAATTTCGCACGTATCAAAATCTGATGTATCTGTCGCAGGCTTATTGTAATTTCAGTCTTATTATAATACGCACAAAATGTGTTTTATAATTTGTATAACAATTAAATGTCCTCTTCTTTTATAGATAATGTAAATTGTTTGTTTTGACAAAAAACTTAGAATTTGTATCCTACTCTTAATGATGACTTTGACTTTACAAAGAAAATATTGAAAAATCTATAAAAGAAGGAAGAAAAGTAGATAACTTAGAATGTGTAAAAGCCTAGGCGTATTATAATAAAACTGATATTAGAATACGACTGCGACATATCTATTTTGAGATTTTTAACTCTTGGTTTTTTCTAGAAAAACTAATTAAAATGCAAAAAGCAAAAATATTAGTTAGAATAAGTCTTATTCGTCAATTTGAAACAATATCCTGAGGGAAATAAAACCCAACAAACAGATATACATATATATATAAATTATAAATTTAATACAATTTAAAATAAAATCACAACTCGAGGGTTAATTTTCGTTATAAAAATTGTATGGAATTCGTAAAACAATTTCGTAATAATTTTTCGTTATATGTGAACTACATTTTAAATCTATATGATGTATATATTGGAATTCCAATACTTATTACATAAATTCCTTTACCATTTTTCATCCCCTTCATGATCGTTCATCACAATTCATTAGCTTGACATGAAAAAAATTAATAATTTAACATTTATTCAATGATAAGATTCATTATAATAGGAAAAGAGGTCAAATATCTTCCTAATAAAAAAATCCAATCAATAATAAATATAATTTATTTAACGAAAATTAAATGTTTGTGAAAGGTGTAATTTTTAACACTGTTTTATAACAAAATAGAAAAAAGCACATTTAATCCAACCAATTAAACATTTTTTATTTAATGGCTAATGTTATATAATTTAAATTTAAAATACTTTGTTGTTACCAACATTAACAAAAATACTGAACCAATAGTGATTTTATGTTTTTGACATTATTATTTTGACATACATATATTCCAGAATGTAAAGAAAATAAGTTGATTAATAATAAACTTTACTTATAAAATAAATAGTGGTTTCATTAAATAACAACTATAACATGGTGTCAGAAGTATATTGAACGTATTGGAGAGTTCATGGTATATTTAGAAAAGTTACTGGATAAAAAAAATAATTTACGCGGTATAAAGCGTACATAGCCTCCTAAAAATGGCAGTTAACGAAGAGACAAGTAGCAATCAAGCATTTCAGGATTTATTACGTGAGCAAACTACTATTTTTCAAAATCTTTCAACACAGTTTGCTAATATTCATAATCCTTCAATTGCTTTTCCGCAAAATGTCCCGCCTCCACCACAATTGGATGTCAATGGCGATTTGGAAA
>SSSI01008080.1:0-14803 GCA_004796505.1 Oryzaephilus surinamensis | reverse complement strand
CAAGCAGCAATTTAAGTTTTTAAAACCGACGTTTAGTATTACTTACTTTATTTTAGTAAATTACTAGTGATTACAACTTATTTTAAAACGATAAAAACTGTTTGACTAAAAAGACATATTTTTAGTAATTTTTACTTATGTTTTCCTACATAAATTACCTTATAGTTAAAAACTTGTTAGTCAAAATACGAAGTTTTTCTTACGTGATATATTTTACTTTACAGTGATTTCTACATCATAGAAAACATTTCGAAGTAGTTTTTACGGTCTGTTATCATTCTTATAGTAAAGTAAGTTTAATGACTTCAAGGTAAATTATGTTGGTGACAATTACCGACTTTTTGATACTAAATTTCTACCTTCAATAAAGTAATAATTTTTTAGTAACTATGACTAGTAGTATCACTTATTTGAAACTTGTAAGTAACATTTACTAAGCTGGTTATTTTTAAGTTTTCGTTACGTTCTTCTGTTATTTTAAATCTACCTCAAAGTTAGTAATATGAACGTTAAAAATAAAGTAATATTTACTTGAGTGTTAGTCTTACTTGGACTATTTAAGAAAAATTAACTTTGTTTAATAAAATGATACGAATTATTCACTGTAATTTCTGTTACAAAAACTTTGTAGTAATAAAAATGCTTATAAAGTTGTAACTAGTTTTAACTCCATTTCATCCATATTGTTTTTATTCAACATTTTAAACTAAATTTCCAAAATTCAAATTTATCAACAAAATACAAAATTATGCCTTTTTTTGACTTTATATTGAATTAAAGCTATATTATAACTTGGTATGTAAAAGTTTATGCCAGTAAAATGAATTTAAATCTTTATTCACTGTTTCATGTAAAAAATAAAAATTATATTTTTAATTTAAAATTCAACAATTCGAAGGGCGCACTTATTTTTAAGAAGTATCATGATCATATTAATCGATAAAATTTTCTTCGTTGCCATTTTTTGTAGGATTGTTGAAAATTGTGATCAGTTAAATTTTCATAATTATAGGTATATATACAAATGATACTTTAAAGTAACAATCATAATGTATGTTATAACTCCATTTCATTCCACTATATCAGTTTATGAAATATAAATATTGTACAAAAAGACGGAGATGCCATTTTTTTAAATTTACCTCAAACTTAAAAAGGTTACTACACTATTACGTCCCTAAAACGGTAATAAGTGGTAATATTAACGATGTGGTGTTGGTGATATTGTAGTAAAATTTGAGTAATAGCTATTCACCACTTTAGTGAAAAGAACGTGACAATTTCGTAGCCAATATGTAAATATTATGGTAAAAATTCACAATAAAGTTCTAAAATTAGTAAATAATACGAAAATTTCACGGAAATTGCTGCTTGGGAGTGTATAAGTATATACGAAAAATTTTAATTCAAATATCGAGATCTTATATATATATATATATATAATGAGATGATTTGTTGAAACAACCCTCCATTAATCATCCCCTATTTAACCATATGTAACATTAAAATATGTAGTCGAAATTGTTCAACTAGTTAGTAAATTTATTTTAGTAAAGTGACCCTTTATGTCACCAGCAATTCATTAAAAGTACATTAGAAAGATTGAAAATTTAGGGTATGTTTAAAAAAGGCAAAAAAATTGTTTTAAATTTTTTTAAATAATAGCAAACAATGTACGAGTAACTCTATAGTTGTTTTTTCTACAAATTTCGCGTATTATAATATTTAATTAGTTCACAGCTTATTTGTTATTTAATTTTTGTCAGTTAATTATGTTATGTGGCAAATATAATACAGACCAAGCCACTCGATGACAGTTAATTTAGGTCTTTCATCAATTTCCATTCAAGCTTTATCAATTAACCACACACATATGAGTATATATATATGTATATTTATGTATAATTTAATACATGTATGGATATTTAATAGAAAATGGTATTTTCCGAGGTATTTTCATTTCGAAATATTTATATACCATACTTTTGTTGTTAAGAAAACGGAAACAAAATTCAAAATTTATTAATTAATCTTTTCATTTTATTACAATAATAAATATAATAATTGATATAGGTACATATATTATCTCGTATATTATTTTACATACTATGTGCGTACATACATATAATAATACGACGTAATGCACCGAAAAATTTTTAATTTTTACTGAATTAAATGATTGTTTTTTATTATTAAGTCAAATATATGCTGAGTTTCTTATTTCAAGCTGTATTCAGAAAAATCTATTTTCAGATTTCAGTTTTTTCAGATTTTTGGTCATTTTTAAGAGTCGAAAATGTAAATTTTTAAATGGGACTGTGTTTGATGTTGTTTCTTAAAAACTTTACGCCGTCAATAGATTTCCATTTTGGAGTTGTAGTTTTTAAAAAATTGGATGTAAAAATTTTTCCATTTTTAAACGTTCATAGAAAATTTAATATCACAGTTTTTTCTTGATACTATATACATGATTATAAATGCACAATAATAATTATAAATATAATGCATTTATTAAATTTAAAATAATTGTCATAGAAGAAAAATTATCTATAGCGCATTTTCCGACTATAAACCACCAAAAAAAAAACATGTTTTTATAAAAGTGCTCGCGAAATGAAAAATATTGTTAAGGGTAGAAGAAAACTTATATCGTTCCATTAGATGCGCCGTTCCAATATCTATTAAATTGAATGATTTTCATGAAAATTTTCGGAAAATTGTGAAAATTATAGCGAAAAAACGATTTTAGCGTTAAAAAAATTTTGCAATTAAAAATGAAAAAAAATAATTCTAATTCAAATTAAAAAACTTTAAATGGCGATATCTCTTAAACTAATGAACGAATCTTAATGAATTTTTACTAATATATTTTCCCAAGATTTTCCTCTAAAATTTCTAAAAATTGCTTTTATTAGAAACAAATTGTCGGCTATTCGAAAATTTGCTTGTAAATGAAAAAAGTTGAATAAAAAATTAAAGTTCCAAAATTTAATTATTTCTTTATTTCTATTGTTTCTTTATTTATTATATACGTATAATTTAAATTTCCCTATTATATTCTCCAAATATCTTCTCCATACAGTGCTTTTTCTATTTTTCTAGAACGATGTAAGGTAAAGATTATTAGAAACAAAATTGAAATTTTTTAGGATATCGTAATATGAGTAATATATATTTGATACTATAGTATTATAGGTATTACTCATTCTGTGAATGTACAAGTATATATGTATATTCAATGGAATATAATATTCGTCATTATATTTTAAATTTAATAAAAGAAAGGGATGTATTATTTGATTGAAACGAAGAACTGAACCGTTTCTCTTATCATCTACTTCTCTTTTATCATTTATTTTAATATATTCCGTATATGTGCCGTTTATGTTATTGTATTTTATTGAAAATAGTGACATATTTTGCATATATTTTTTAAAGCACTTTATAATTTACATTTACAAAATAAATATAAGAAAATTATTTTATATTATAATAGATACATAAGGGGACAGGTTGAAGAAAATTTGGTTTTTAGAAATAAAAATTCTTATACATATACCTAGTTATTACTTATTTGTATCAGTAAATATATTACGGATTAAGTTTTTCAATAAATTTTAACGAAATATAAGAGAAAAGTTGATTCCTATGGAATAATTTATCTTCCATCCAGCTATTGTATTTTCAATAATCATATTTTTCCGTATATCCAAATAAGCTTATGTAAAATGTTTTGACATCATTTCACATTTTACTAAGTATTAGGAGTATAAGAGATTTTTTGTCATCCACCGGTGTACGTTGTAACTACCGAAAAACTTTTCCAATTCCACAAATCTCGTAAACTACATTTACGACTATACATGTATATACTTTCCTTACAAATTATTGTCTTTTACCGTTTTTAATCAACTATATAACATTTTGGTGTTTTTTTTTTAATTTGTGGAGAAATCTTGAGACTTTGCTATATAATAATCCCTTTGCATCATTTTGGCAAACGTAATTTTCTAAAGTCATTCTATTTAGTTAGAAAGTTACGGATTTTCTTAAATGTTGCAATTAAATAGGCACCATTTCATGTTTAATTAGATTAATTTACTTTGTAACGGGGAAATATGTTTACAATTAGAAATTATATGTTAAAATATTAATTTATAATTTTACAAAAGTTTTTTATGTCTTTTTTTTTTGATACTTTTAAACGCAAATTAAGATGGGAAATATCTTGACAGTTGTTTTTCCAATCCAGGGGATTAAAACAAAGAATATATTTATAAATTATGTATAACTAAAAGAAAAATTGAAATTAGTTTTGTAAAGTGTAATAAATTTATAAAAAAAATTTTCTCTTTACGTTTACGTGAATTTTCTTAATAAAATATTCACACACTATTACTATAAATTCTTAACTGTGCTTAAAATTTACGAGAGCCGTTTTCCCACTTGACTGTTCTTCATTTATTGCGTAAATGCCCTTTTTCAATGGTTTTGTGGGGGGCAGAATATTCACCACTTTATATTATTATGTACTAAAAAATTTTCATCCATTGTTATATTAACAAAATGTTATCATGTTATACATATTTAAATTATTAAGTTGTACAGTAATTAATAAATAAATTTTAGTTATAAATGTTTTTTTTATTAAAATTTTGCATAAATAAATTTAAATTTTCAACGATATATTTGCATTGTAAATGGAATATTGCATGTCAATTTAATATTCAATTTTTAATGCTTACAATTTATTATTTACGAATGATTTATCAATAATAATACATTATAAATATATAAATTTGGTCTATTGAACAAAAATTAAATTGAAGTTTCTTTTTTTTAATAATTAAGCCAGTCGGGGACACAAAACTTTCCTCTTAAAATAAAAGTACAGAAAAAGAAACTTTTCCTTTTAGTAATATATATATGTATGCTTGAATAGGTAATAATCGTGCCACATTCCCACAACGATCCCGGTTGGTTGAAAACATTCGAACACTATTTCCACTATTCATCCCGTCAAATAATGAATAATATGGTGGCTAAATTACAACAATACAAGAATCTAACGTTCATCTGGTCGGAAATATCGTTTCTGAATTCGTGGTGGGAAGAAGCGCATCCCAGTAAACAGAAGACATTAAGGAATTTGGTACAATCTGGCCGATTGGAGATCACCACCGGCGGTTGGGTGATGACCGATGAAGCAAATGCCCACGTTTATGCCATGGTGGATCAATTGATCGAAGGTAAACGATTTAAACCCCGGTTTAAATCATTATTACGTTTTATAAATTCGAATATTATCGCAGGCCATCAGTGGATATGGACGAATTTGGGTGTGAAACCGAAATCCGGTTGGTCCGTTGATCCATTTGGACACGGCAGCACTGTACCATATTTATTGGCGGCTTCCGGTATAAAAGGAACAGTTATACAAAGAATCCATTACGCTTGGAAGCAATGGTTGGCTTTGAAACAGTTTGGTGACTTTAAATGGGTGCCAAATTGGTCGCCAGTCGATCCATATGGAACGATTTTAACACACAATCAACCGTTCGATATTTATTCGATCAAACACAGTTGTGGACCGCATCCGTACATTTGTCTGAATTTCGACTTTCGTAAAGTGCAAGGTGAATACACGGAGTATTCGCTAAAAGCTCAAACCATCAACGAGAAGAACGTGAAGGAGAAGAGTGAATTGCTGTTGGAACAATATGCACGTACTGGATCATTGTTTCCACATAATGTGGTACTAATGCCGCTCGGTGATGATTTTCGTTACAATGTGGTGGAAGAATGGGACCAACAATACACCAACTACATCAAATTAATCGATTATATCAATGCACACAAAGAACAGTACAAAGCCGAAGTGAAATTTGGTACACCCGGTGATTATTTCAAAGAGATTATGAAACGTTACGACCAATATCCAACGTTGCGCGGTGATTTTTTCGTTTATTCGGATATATTTGCTGAAGGCAGGCCGGCCTATTGGTCCGGCTATTTTACAACACGACCATTTATGAAGATTCTAGATAGACAATTGGAAAATTCATTACGCAGTACGGAAATTTTGTACACAATAGCATTAAACAATGCCAAACAGCACAGTTTGTTGCCGCATTTAAAGATACTCGAACGCGATTTCGAGCGATTGGTTAAAGCTCGCAGGAATTTAGGTTTGTTTCAGCATCATGACGCCATTACTGGTACTAGTAAATCGTTTGTGATGCGCGATTATGGTATGAAATTGTTTGAAGGTATTCGAGACACTGTCAGTATACAGCAGAATGCTTTGCAAAGTCTCGTGTTTCCGGATATACCGATTAAACCGGACCAGAGTTTGTTGTTGAGCGACAAAGAGCGTGAATCGTATGAGAAATTGCCACGCAGAACGCCCATTCAATTGGGACCGATCGGAACGAATCAAACACGCAAAGTGATGTTGTACAATTCTTTGGCACAATTGCAAGAGTATTTAATTCAAATCAGAACGAATACGAGTAATGTGAAAGTGAGCGACAATAGTGGACATGAAATCGTTTATCAAGTGAATCCTGTTTGGGAAACAGGTGATGGAAATAATGTTAAATTTTGGTTAGCGGCCGATGAATTTGAAGTGGTTTTTCTTGCAAAACTTCCACCATTGTCAATAGTAACGTATAGTATAGTTTATTCGGAAACTGATGATGATTCATTGGCGACCGTTTATTGTAAAAAATGTGAAAAGAAGACTATGTTAAATAGTGATAATGCAGGTAAACCTGAAACGATAAAATCAAAATTTCAAATCAAAGATATACCATCCGGTGATATACAATTAGAGAATAGTAAATTAAAGATATTGTTTAATGGACATACTGGTTTCATGAAAACAGTTACACGTAAACATAAACCGAAAAAGATGCAATGCGGTATCCAGTTTGCGGCATACAGAAGTGCACAATTCCATTCCGGTGCGTATTTGTTTATGCCCGATCCGAATGAACGCGACTACGAAAAAGATGTCTTGTTGAGTTACAAAGACCAGATGAGTATAATTATAACGACTGGCCGAGTTACGGCCGAAATACTGGTCGTATATGGTGCTTTTCTATTACATACAGTTACAATTTTCATTGGTGATAATTCGTTAAGTGATAGTATTTTTATTGAGAATGTAGTTGATTTTGAATCGCCACCAAAGAATCGTGAAACGGAATTATTTATGAGAATTGTATCTGATGTACAAAATGGTGATTCACCGGAATTTTTTTCCGATTTGAACGGTTTCAATATGCAAAAACGTGTCAAAGTCGAACGCATTGGTTTGGAAGGTAATTATTTTCCAATCACATCAATGGCGTACATTCAAGATGAAAATATTCGACTCAGTTTACTAACTGATCATGCACAAGGGGTCGCTAGTTGGCAACCAGGCTTTTTGGAAGTGATGTTGGATCGTCGCACATTGTACGATGATTCCAGAGGCATGGGTGAAGGTGTAGTAGATAATAGGAAAACCGTATCACACTATTGGCTGTTGATTGAGGACATTGAATTGAAAAATGATGAGAAAATTGCACCACCGAAACGATTTGAAGAAGACAGTCCGTTCGATAAGGGTGATGTGGTGCGTTCATTTAATTTACCAACAGACACGCCATCTGTCGTTGATGCACCAAAGTCGGAGAGCTTTTCACGGCCATCTTTGCACGCAAATCAATTGGCAAATGCTCTGAATTATCCTGTTTCGGTGTTTATCGTCGATCCAGACCATCAACACAGCGTTAATAAGACATTGATGTTGATAAATAAGCCATTACCTTGCGATGTACATTTGATGACGTTACGTACGCAATCGGATTCGATTTATTCACAATTTCCGTCGAGCAGTGCCTTAATGGTGTTGCATAGGCAAGGCTACGACTGTGCAGTGAATAATAATTTCACATGTAAAGTTAATAGCATCGCCGAAGACTTTAATTTCCATTATGTTGGCGTTAAAGACATTGAAATTAAAACGTTGACTGGTTTGGATACGTTATACAGTTTAAGAAGATTAGGTGATGTTTATGTGGAACCAATGTCTTTAAAAACAGTTAATATTACATTTGGATAATGTTTATCAAAAATAAAAGCAAAACAAAAAATGGGTAGTTCAATGTGATTTGTAATTTTTTTGTTAAGTATAATTTTTTATTAGTTTCGGTTGTAGATAATTTATTGTAACATGGGAATAATTTTTAATTATTTATTTGTTTGTTTATGTTGTACATTTGATGTCTTTCTCTTTTACTCTTATTGTGAGTCGTTGTAGATAAATGTAAATATATTGATAATTGATATTAATTAAAAAATATAGTGACGATTTTTAATAATAAAAATAGTTTTTAATGAATATTTAAAAAATTATAATGAAATACATATGTATTTATATTGTCATTTTTGCTGTAAACCATGACTGATTGTTTGTTAATATTTTATGATTTTTATGTATGTACCTTTTTAAACATTTGGAATTTTGTATAAAGTGAATTGTTTGCCGTATTTTTATTGTATGTTTGATTAGGGAAAGTGACGCTGATTCATATATTTGAATGAATAAATATATTTTGATTCTCGTACGGAATATTTTATTTCTAACAAAGAAAATTTTCAGAAATATGATATACAAGTTGAACAAAATTTTTAAATTTTTTGTTCTATTTGGTTTTTATCCTTTTTTAACAAATGCTATTCGGTCAATTAAGACTTCGATGTACCGTATTTGACGCCAGACAGCGTCGTTGTCAAACCAAATTTATTTTTAACCATTGTCAAAATTTTAAGGTAAATATAAAAAGGCATAAGACAATGAGCTACACAGAAAAACACGACGTAACAACAAAGGAAGACTGGCTTAAATTACTTGAAGATAACGATTTGGGTCGTACAAATATGAACAAACTCATCATGAATTATTTAGTAACAGGCAAGTGAATACACACCAATTTATTTACAACCAAAACACCAGTTTTCCGTTTATTTTAGAAGGTTTTAAGGAAGCAGCAGAAAAATTCCAACAAGAATCTGGTGTTAAACCGTCCGTAGAATTGCATTCATTGGACGATCGAATTCGAATTAGAGATTCTATAATAAATGGACGTGTGAAGGAGGCTACATCGCTTATTAACAATTTACACCCCGAATTACTCGACAATGACCGATATTTGTACTTTCATCTACAAGTACGCTCACAAATTCACGATTTTACCTTATAATCTAATCACCTATACTTTCAGCAATTACACTTAATCGAGTTGATTCGAAATAATATGGTCGAAGAAGCTCTCCTCTTCGCCCAAAGTCATTTAAGCGAAGCTGGAGAAGAGGATCCTTCAGTCCTGTCGGAATTGGAACGAACTGTAGCTTTGCTGGCGTTTGAAGACCCCGCAAACAGTCCGTTTGGCGACCTTTTGGCACCGACACATCGACAAAAAGTCGCCAGCGAAGTAAATGCAGCCATTCTTAAAATGGAACACCAAGAAACCACAGCACCGAAAATCTCCACACTATTGAGACTCATTTTATGGGCACAGGAAAAACTGAATAGGAAAAACGTTAAATATCCAAAAATGACTGATTTAGCAACGGCCACAATTGATGAACCGAAATGACTCGATATTTAAATGAATTGAAAACGAATTGACTTAAAAAATATTATTTAACTTTATTTTGTATTTAATTGTAGCTAAAATTTTATTGTGCTAGAGTTATTTGTATATTTAATAAACATGTTTTCTTTAAAAAAATACCTTTACAAATTTAATCATAATACAAAAAGTTCCTAATTTATAAAACTAAAAAGAAATAGTGGATCATTCACCAGCCGAACACGTATTCCATTGCTTTCGTTACAAATCCAGTTGATTTTTGTGGTAGAGGTTGTGGTGATAAGACGGAACTAGTATTTTGCGGAGACACGTAAGAATGTCTTAAAGATCTAGCCCTAATTGGTGACGTAAACGTTGAATTATCGTTCTCTTTGTTGTCTTTTAAATTATATAAAGCAACCCCAATCATTATGGAATTGTTAATGCATTTTCCATTTAATGATAATGCACGTAAAACTTCGTTATGACTATTATACTTGATATGGACCCAATTTCCAACTGCTGGCACTTTTTTATCGGCAATTGGACCACAACTGGCCATATGTGCTAACACTACAGTCAATGCACTTGGTGGAAAACCGAACACCGTCACCCAAAGTGTATCGATTCGTTCAAAACGACTAGTACTTTGCGATCTACATAGGCTTTCATTGGCATTAAACATATTCCGGCTAATATTTATACTATCATCGTTAATTCTCGATAAACTTTCATTAAAAACGGCTGATTCGTTCAATGGTGCCATCGTACTACTTGGTATGGGGCTGGTAGGACGTTTCTTCTGTTCCAGCTGATCAAACAAACCCTGTTTCGGCGGACCAGCTTTCTCTGAAATTGTTTGAAAGGGCGATTGGGGCCCACTAGTGTCTACCAGTGATTGATTGAATATTTTCTGTCGCAAGTTACGTGGATCTTGGTTTTGCATGCCCAGTTTCGCAAAGGAGCCCGAATTACGAGTACGGCCCGGTGAAGTGCTCATTGATGGGGTGGTTGGTGTTTGAGGTGGATTATCGCCCATTAGAAAGCCGGGAAGAAAATTTGGATTTATGCCAGGCGATGCTGGACTAGATGGAGCACTTCCTAGTGTCATCGGTTCCATCTGAAATGAGAGAATTAAGGTCAAATGGAAATTTTTATTAAAAACCCATACCATTAATATTGCGGGAAATAAAACGGCCAGTTTCTCTGTCAATTTAAAATTTTTGACACCTTCCGAAGTATCCGATTCCGAAGATACATTAGTTTCGTATTAGATGGAGTCACTATAATTGATTTTTGAGAAATGAAATAGATGTCAGTACTTTGCACCATTCAAACACTAATTTCAAAATTAAATATTCTTTATTAATTTATTTGTTTAAAACATTCAACAGTAATAATCATATGCATATAATAAATTAATATGTTACTTTTTTAACGGTGTTTATTTTCCCTTCACAAAGTATACATTACACTTTGTCTAAACAAAAAATCTTATCTTATGAGTTGAAAACAAATAAATAAAGCCATCCCTTTGTTGTAATCAGCGAGATAATGTTGTTTTGGAAAATGCTGTGAAAAAATCAATCAAATGCGCATACCTAGTTTAGATATAGATATACTGAAATGAAAATGAACTTCTCGCCGGAGGCAGTAAGACTCAAGAGCAGCTTTTTAGTTCGACTAAAATGGCGGTGCCGCGAGTGTTGTGTCGTATTCGACTCCTAATTAATAACGACTTTTCGCTGATATCTAAATATTCCCCATTAATAAAAAGTGTATCAATAAATAAGGTAATTGTCATACTATTAATTTTATTTTATACAAACAGATTTCATTCAGTACATTGTGTACAATATGCAAATGAAAATATTGAAGAAATTTAGGTTTTCAACTCCCTTATACTCTCTTTCTAGACTAGATCGTTGAATACCTGTTTTCGTACGGGTTAAACCCCCTTTTTATTGACTTCCTGAGAAATTTTACATTCTTCCTGGTAAATTTGAAAATTCAACGAACGTTCTTCGTATGCAGTTTTTAGTTTGTCCATTTGAGGTTATGTTCATTTTCAAATCAAAAATGCATAAATGCATACAAAATTACCGATTCGTTTATCGTTACAGATAAATTCATTAATTAGTTATTTTTATTGTGTTTTTAGTCAATACAACAACTGAAAATACCGAAATTATACAGATAAAAATAAGCTCATGATCTTTTTTTAACAGAATGATTCAAGCTTTTTTCTTGTTAAAAATTGTATTAGTCGGTGTTTTTCGATTACAAAATTGTTTATATAAGGTCAATAGCACAGTTTGATAAATAAAAATTGTTCCATACAATCACCGATAAATGTTCATCGTAGATGAATTCAAATTTTGAATGCAAAATGCATATACATAAATAAGTACTATATAAGTTATAATACACCCAAAAGTCCCAAAACTTGAATAGTATTATTAAAAAGCACGAAACCCATACAATTAATTTTGGAACTTAATATCAGATAATTCTGAAACCCCTAATCGGGATTTATTGAATAATATATCGCTGTGCTCGAATTACAAATCTAAAAATTCCGACCCTGCAGCTGGATTTGCTTTCTAATATCATTAAAATCTATGTTTGTTCATAATTAATTAACAAACATTTGGAAAACTCTACAGCTTTATGGAATATTTTGTTAAATATTTAAATTTTCTTAAATAAATCCTGCATACTACATTCTACAGTACGAAATTTCGCTGTTTAATATTGATTAGTCCAATTTGGCCTTCGCAAAACGTTATAATACTTATAATATAAGTAATTTGCCAAATTTTTATATATGTTTCATATACGAATTTTCCAACGAATTTCACTTATTTCCAAAAAATTGCTGACATTTTAGCTTTAAATTTGTCTTATAAAATTGTGTATAACAAAATGCTATCCCTAGATAGGCATTAAATTTGCTTGATGTTGCAAATCTTGTATATAATGTCACGGTGCGGTTGTTTTTGTTATACAAACAACCACACACCCCTATCCTTAAATATTTTCTGTTTTGTTTCAAAGATAAACGGCCCCAGCATGAGAGAGAAATAAAATCAGGATTATCTAAATACGTTTACATGTTCTCTATGTTAATTGTTGATTATTACTGGAAGGAAGAAAACATTTGTCGGTGTCCATTTATAAAAATTTCCAATTTAATTCACTTACCAACAAATTTGCATAAACAACAAGTTTAGCAGCAATTTTCTAATTCGTTCAAGTTTAATTTTGTTGTTATGACAACGGATAAAATAAACAGCCGTTGTTGTTTTCTACTAATTCAAAAACTCATCAAATAAATTTGTTTATATTAGATTTCCATGGAAACCAACTAATTCTTCAACGTAGGCTGTGTATATTTATTGGTTTCTATGGTAACGATGGTTTTTTTTCTGTCATTTAAAAAAATTACCATATTAACATTATTATTTTGTATTTTGTACAAATATATAATGTTTTCTCTGTCATATATTTCCTGTTTGAAATTGCTGGTAAACATTGTAGAAAATTTATACCCATGCATTTGTGTTTGGTATATTTTTCACGAAAAAATACCTGTTTATTTTCCCAACAGAGTATATAGAGCAAAGGTGATTGAAAATTCGAACAACATACCCTTACATATAGACTTTTCCTGTTGAATTATAAATAAGTTTGTGTATGTTATATGTATATAATATTTTCTTAAACATAAATCGCTAACGAATCGTATAAACATGAAAATGTGCTTAAATGGCAGCCTTTTATCCATTTTATGCTATTTATATTAACAAAAAATGTGTATATGATTTTTAATTAAATTCCATTCAAAATACATAGTTTTGTTTGTTTGAATTGTTTATTCTCTGTTTTTCTGTTACAGTGTGTACACGTTCAAAAACATTTTAGGACAAATTTATCAACTTGTTTAGTGTTAAATAGATGTCATAAACATGATCATCATCGTGTATCGTCTTCTTCATCATCATCATCCTCATCATCGGATAGTGACCAAACATCGGACAGCGATTCCGATGAGGACGGTAAGAATGTGTAAATTTAGACAGTTTCGTAGCCAAGTTTTGCTATAAATATCATTTGTATGACCTGTTTTTTAATTTTTTTTTATTATTAATGGCAAACAAGCATATAAATTTGACTAAAATGGATTTGGTTTTATTTAAAACGTGTGCAAAATTTCAATTCGTGTCATTGTACTCTGGAGTTTTTTTTCGTTATTATATTGGAATGCTATTATTTAACCAAATAATAGATTTGCAATAATCCTAAAAGATCTTAATAGTAATTTTATCAATTTTTATTTGAAAATGATCTAAGAATTTTTTTTGACGTAAATTTGTTTTAAATGTGTGTCATCGTTTAGGTATAATTAAATTATTATTATTCGTAAAATATAATATTATGTACGTATATATTTTCTGTGGGGAATTGTCACACACAAGTCTTGTTAATTATTATGTTTTATAAAATATCCTTTTAATTCCGCATTGTCATGAGAAAAAAGTTATTAGTTAAATTGTTACGTAAAAATAAAAACACGTTTGTAATATGTTCGTGTTTCATCAATTATGTTTTTTTCGAGTTTTTTTTTGTTTGTATTGTAACATTGATGAATTCTGAAATACCAATAGTCACGTGATTAATTGGTACGTTAAATCAAGTAGTCATTGAAGTACAGTTTTACTATTAGCATGGTCGTTGCTATTAGCATTCCAGCTATTAATATAGTTCAGAACTTCAGAATCCATAAATCGTTCTAAATTTTTGATATAGGTACATACCTACGTAATATTTATGAACATTCTATAGAATATTAAGTTTGAATTGAAATTTCCACAATAATACGAATTTTCTTAATAACAATAAAAAAAAATTGTTAGATATAAAATTAATTTCATTAGAATCGTTAAGTTTAATCAGGCTATAAAGTTTATCATAAAATTTGCAGACTGTTTCCAACAACACACAATTAATTTTATATTAAATTAGTAAATCATTAAAAAGTTGTTTTCATTTCAATAAGGGTTTGTCATTTGAAAAATTCCACCTTGAATAAAGACGGTAATATTTCCTATTATTGAACTTTTTTTAAAAATAAATGGAAATATCGATTTTCCAAACTTTTTACATCTTGAACAATGTAT
>SSSI01008078.1:0-28457 GCA_004796505.1 Oryzaephilus surinamensis | reverse complement strand
GTAGAATCCAAAAATCAATTAAAAAATTAGATGTACTGGTGTTCCATTTAAAATAAGGAAGTAATACCTACTCACTTTCCAGTATAAACAGAAGTGACACAGCAATGAAAATATTTTAGTTGAATTAGCCCGTCTTCTAAACCCTTAAATCCAAAATATGGTAAAAATTCCTCTATTAGTTTTCAATCAAAATAATTATGGGGGAAGTTTAAATAAAATCGCCCTGTATAAATGCATATTAAAAATATACAAAAAAAAAATCAAAATAATAATTAAAAATTTCAGGTTGATTCTTGAAGTAATAAATAAATCCAAACGCAATTAATTGCGTTTATTTTAATGTATTTGAATTTAAAAATATTTACTTATATCGAATTATCGACTGCGTATGCTTGTAGCAAAATAGTTCATTTCTAAATTCGCTTGTGTGAAAGACAAAGATAAAGCGCGCTTATATTACAATTTACAAAGGTAGGGGCAGATGGGAGGGACTTCACATTAAATCTCATAGAACTTCTGTGTGGCCATCTATCGCATATTTTGAAAGTACGTTTTCATTGTTATTTTTTGATTTCGTATTTGTAACTTTTTTCAAAAACGGTAAAAGCAAGAAACTCCAAATTTTCAGGATGTATATAAATGATAATTATCTAACTTTTAGCGATTTGATTTTTTTAATTTTGGTTTTTTAAAAATAGTTACTAGCCGTTTGGCACCTTTAAAATTCGAAAATTGAAAAAATCAAAACGCTGTTACTTAGATTTTTTGGTCCAAAATATGTATTCCAAATTTCAAAGACTTATCTCAAATAATAACCGAGAAATCTTACAAATACGAAAAAATCAGGTAAAATTATCCTCTTAAATTAAGACGTATGGAACAGATTTAAAAAAGATAGACAAGATTGCGCGCGCCACATGCGTATTGCGTATTTAAAAAACCTTTATGTAGAGACTTTTGAATATCTTAAATTTGATACACTGTTTTTGGTGAGAGAGCTATTAATTCAAAAATAAATCAGAATACACATACATATACAGACTCACGAGTTATTTTTAATATATTTTTAATTATTATATTTTTCACCGAGTTATGAAAAATATTTTTTGCACGACCCCTACATAGAATAGTGAACACCACCATAATTAATTTAATAAATTGCGTAACTTATAAGTTCCCACAGTATTGTATATGGTGAGTTCCCTATTTTCCGTAAAACTGTAAAAATTATTAATTTCGTAACAAAGGATGGTCGAGTGTGACATTTTTTATTCGAGTGTGAATTCAAGAATTCGAGTTCGCCAAAAGATTTTTCTTAGAAAAACAATTCTTGTTGATTACAAATTTTACCATAAATAGTTTACATTTAAAACAAATGATTCACTTTGAAGTCTCTTGCTTTATTTATTAGTTTTATTATCATATTATTTTTACAATCCAACAGTCCAACACTTTATGTAACTAAACTAATATTAAATTTAATAATTTATCCACAACGTCTTATATTTCCACTAATTAACTTTATTAGTTACAAAAATATTAAATACTAATACTATAGTATTTTAATCTACTGAAATAAATATTTAAAAAAAACTTAACAAAAAGCACTTATAAAGTATATACAAAATTATAAAATAAAAGGAATATTTTATGGTGTTGTGTATTAAGACAAGCCTAAAAAAATTAATATACATATGTATTAAACAAAAACAAAAATTAAAATGTTTATCAATTATACTTTTCATGTCTTTTGCGTGCTGCAGGAAGAGTTGAATGGTCCTCTTTTATAATATAATATCGACAACCAATTCCCACAGTAAAAAAATATATATCCCAATCAATGTCATTCATATCAAATGGAAACACTGTACGATCTGAATCAGATAAATTTTTCCATAACTGTTTAACATTTTCGTGTTTAAATTGCCATTCTCTTAAACAAAAGTAAGATACTGCATTCGCATTTCGTTCAATTTTCCTATACAGTTTAAACACCCTATAAAAAAAACAATAAGATCAACTCGAAAAAATTTAAACAAACTAATAAGTAATAACATGAAAAATACCTTGGTTTTCTGAAAGTAACAAGAAAAACAAAGTCAATCAATAGTGCTGGTAAATAATGTAAAAACAATGTAAGAATAAAATGAATCCATTTATGTTTTGTGACAAATACACTAATGCACCATACATTTCTTATCGAAGGCACTAAATGGGCATCTTTTAACAACGAATTAATATATTTTTTACCATCTACACTGTTTTCTCTTGGAATCGTATAATTAAATACAATTGGATCTGAATCGTCATGTCGTCTAAATAATAAAATATCAAATTATTTTTTTTTAATAAAAAAAAAGTTAAAATGAATTTACGTTTTTATTGCTGTTTGATAAGAAGCTGCAATCATAGCATTGACCACATAATCACCAGGCACTAAATCAGGTTTTATATTTGGATCTCCAAGGGCTGAATGTAGAACACCTAAACCAACACCAATATTCATACCTTGTGGCCCAAAAAGGGTTTCATGCCAACTTTTAAGTGGCTCTTTGTAGGTAGATATTACAATTGATGGGCGAAAAACGCATACTGGTAAATTTTGACAGTTTTCTTGTATTACATTTTCAGCAGTATGTTTTGTAAATGTATATGTGTTTGGCCAAACTTTCATTATTCTACAAATACACAAAATTAGTAAAGAAAATATTTAGCTAGTTCAATATTTCACTTCTTAGTCAACTTTTCGAGGTCTTCTTCTGATGAATTTTCAGTTAAATCAATGAGTTCTTTATAGCCCATTCCGAGATGGTAAAATTTTTCATCACATTCTGTTTGGATGCAATTGGAATAAGCAGTACTTACATGTACAAGTGATTTTAAATGTTTACATGATTTAGCCAAATTAACAATTTCTAAAGTTCCTTTTACATTTATTTGTGTTGCTATTTGTATTTTTTCGTTAAATTTAACTGTTGCAGCAACATGAAATATAACATCGATCTGAAAATAATGCAAGCATTATTAATTTATTAAGCCATTAAGTAATTTTGGGAAATTGGCTTACTCTTTCGGTTAAAACTATTCTTTCTTCAGGATCAATTCCTAAATTAGGCAGCGATATGTCTCCTTTGATGGCAACAATTTTATGTGCAAATTTCGGATTTATTTGTTCAAGTTTGGAAAAAATCTATCATTATATAAATAAATTAATTGATTAATATTGTTATAAGTAATAAGATTAAAGACTTACAATGTCTTCACATAAATCGTCAACTCTGGTTTGTATATGTTTTCCTTTTTTTGGTCTTATCAATAAATAAACATTACCGATTTCGTTGCAACTTCGAAGAAGTTTCTCCAACAATAACTTTCCCAGAAATCCAGTGCCACCGGTTATAAAAATATTTTTATTTTTTAAAAATTCCACAATTTCACTTCCTTGCACATTAGACACAGTATGATCCTTTTGGAACCAATCCAAGAGGAAGTCTTCTTTGGACATTTTATCTTTTTGTTCGAAAAATTCGTTTTTGTATTGTATCACAGTTTTTGAATACATTTTTACAAAGGAATTACGTATATATTGCGATATAGTAACTTTCAAACTGAAACTCGAAATTATATTTTACACAAATATTTATAAATGAGAAATTGCACAATAGAAATGCATAGATGACGTATGGATTTTTGGAAGACATTAAATATTACAGTATTAGTTTAATGACTACTAATTGAAGATACTTAAGATACTTTATTAAGTAATTAACAGGTAATAAATGTTGGTACGTAAATATCTATTATAGAAACAAGAAAAATTGAACCTAAAGATGTTTAAAACAAATTACTGATGGCTTTTGAGAAATATTATTATTCCCTTTATAAAATTTTCCTAATTTGAATTTAATTAGAAGAAAATATTAATATATTAATTTATACATTATATTAAGCAATTTTATTCCAACTATTTATAATTACCTATATAAACATATTTGAATATTAGATTTCTCTTAGGGTGGTCTAGCAAGTGGCGACATTTTTTGCAAGTGTGGTGAATTGATGAAATATTTAAGCTGGGGTTGAAGTTTTACTGAAGGGGTAGTTTACTGCAATAGGTTTTATTTAGTTCTAGAGTTTATTCAAATAATAGCGCTAAAATCGCTTTAATAGCACGAGCAATTTAGTAAATTAATAGAGTAGTTAAAACTTTTGAATTTACTGAGAGATTTTCTTAACTGCAACAATAGCATAATACCTACATATGTATACAAGTGTACTGTTTATCTCTCTAATTGCAATAATATAATGTTTTAATGTTAGATTTTTAGGAATTTGAAACATTTTTTCGTTAGGTATATTTTATATATTTAGAAATATAGGAGTACATCGAAATATATGTTAGCTATATAGGGAAATACATTTTTATACGTAAGTATAAGTTTTTGTATTTTACTTACCCACTATTGCACAATAATCTAGGTATTTGCTTCACAAGTTTAAAAATGACGCAAAAAAACACTGACAGTTACACTTACGTATATTCCTTAAAGGTATTCATATATGACACGAATTTAAATTAATCAAACAACCTATCAAAGGTTTATATGAAATTATATACATAAATTGTTGCAGATATTACTGATACTTACTTATATTTTTACAAATACATATGTCGGTAACGGTAAATTGTATTTTTCCTATTTTTAATAATGAACAATATATAATAGGTATTTAGAATTAACAACAAAATTATATTTGAAGTCGTAACTTTTTAGCCTTGACAGTTTTTATAATAGAAAAAAAAAACAAAATCAGTGTTTCCAATACGTAAATTCGTTTTGGCTATAAAATTTGTTCTGCTGTTTAAATTATTTTATTAAATTTTTTATATAACAAAACAATATATTTTAACCCTGTAATGAAATTTTTTGACTTTATATAATAAGCAATATAATAATCACGTAATAATAGGTAATAACAACCTGTAGAATAAATAGTTTTAAATTAAGTTCTGGTCATAATTTCGACAGCAATTTTCTATTTTCTACGTGGTTATACTCGTATTGTTTATTTATTACTTATGCATGGTTTTACTTCTATGATTTTCTGTATGTTTCATCGATTATTTCTTTTTTCATGTAGAGCTTTTTAATATCGTATTATAAGATACATAACTTCAAAAAAAATGTTTTACAAACAAGTGACAACTAATCTAATTTACCTAATTAGACTGCGGGATTATAAATAAAAAGTACCAATCATAAGTATACATAATTAGGTATTTATTAATTTGGTGAACTCATAAACACAAATTAAAATTAAAATTTTGTATACTCGTATACCTATAGATATTATATCCGTTAAATATAAAAAATAACAATATTGTTAAAAGTAGATTTAACAAGATATAAAAGTTTTAAAATTAAATTTCTTCGTATTTATACTTTGCGTTAATTTGTATCGATTTGATTGGGCTTTAATTTTCTTTGAAATTATAAAGTAATGATAAAATTAAACAATAGTAACTCAAACGAAGTATTGCAGATACAAATATACATATTTTCATTTCTTCCAATTTCTTATTTGCATATTTCTTTATCCCCCCTTAAACTGTCCATCTAAGTATATACTTTTTATGAAACTTGCATCTGTCCTGTACATGCATGGTACATGGAACAAAATACAAATACATTGTAGGTATAGATAATAGGAGGAAAAATAAAAATCTGAAATAACCGTTAAAATATAATGACCATCACATGAAAAAAACCCATATCTATACATATACGTATGTATATAATAAAACAGATTGAATTCAAAGCCCTTTGATGATGACTCGTATTGCCGATGGCAATAAAGTTCAGTTAAAACTTTTCTCACACTGGTCAGGTCAGTATGCAAATTGAGGGTCAATATTTTTATATTTTACCCCTTCATCTTTAGATTTGGTCAAACCGGTTAAGAGGCATTTTTATTTTTAGGGGTCAGCCGCATTAAGGGTTCATTATTACAGGTAAAATGTGATGGGGATGTGTTTGCTTATACGCACCCTAAAATAGTATTACTATATGTACTAATAAGTGCGAAAAACTTTCAGTTTCATCGGAAAAACATTAAATAAACATTTTCATAAAAAAACAAAGAAAGAAAACAAGTAAGTAAAAGAATAACAATAAATTATACTCCTAAAAGTTTAATTAATTTTTTATTGTTAATTTGTTATAAAACTTTGTTAACAAAATATACAATTTATGATAAAAACTCTATTAGTCAAACGTTCAATTTTGATTATTTTTTTAGTTTTTTTTATAATTTAGTAAATTATTTTTGGTACATTTGAAGCTGAATGCTAAAATGGTATTTTTCTAGTGACAGATGTATGGTCCTTATATGAAGTGACCTTTTCTGGCAGATTTACATACTGGTCTAACCAGTCTTCAACCCTTATTGTTCTAAAGGGTTGCGTGTAACTGACCTCGCTCACCCTTCGATGACCGTGTGAGGATCCTTCTACTTCCTGTTTCAATGTTCCATTGAAATTATTTATTTTACTGAAATCAGTCCAACAAAACTATTTCGCAATTAAACATTGTGCAAAACTGCAGTGCTAAAAATAATAATAAATCTCAATTGTATATTATATTTTGATTATATTTCATAAAGTTGAAAATTTTATTAAAATCAGTTAAATAAACAGATATTTTTTAAAATTTATGTAGGTGCATGCATATATATAAACCTCAAACAAATTAAAATTTAATTAATTAATTACAAAAGTGTGTTTTATGTATACAGTGACTGTTTTATTAAGTGAGTGTACTAAACAATTTTAGTTTGTTGAAATTTTATATCAACCAATAAATAATTTTTTTAATCAACTTTAAAACCTAGCAGTTGTTATATTAAAAATGACGACATACATAAGTATAACAATAAAAAATACAACATAATCGTAAAAATTTTATCTATCTACGAGTTCCATAAAAGCAATGGCCAATAATAAAGAAGTAAGATGGCCGCCTCTTAGGGAAAGCAATCAACTCTTTCCGATGTAAATTCACCCCCATTTTTAAAACACCCTACCACCCTCAAACACCCCCATTTATGCCCCTCTTTTATTCTTTCACCCTACTTTTACACTTCTCGAAAGGGTCGGGCATATAATAAGTAGAAAAGAGATATATTCATATTGTGATAGTTAAGTGTAACAAAGTACGATACATTTCAATGTCCGATTGTACAACAGTATGACGAAATTCATTCGCAAGTGGTACATTTTTATTGATTTATGGTGAAGAAAAAATATCATGAATTTTCCACATTATGTCGACAATTCAAAAATTTTTATCTAAATTTTTGTATTGGTTTCTATAATTAGCCAACAATGAATAATGTGTGCTGTCCATCAAATTTTTAGAAAAATTAATTTTCATATAATTTTCAATATTGAATTATGAAATTGAAATAAATAAATTAAATAACTTGTCATTTAAGTTAATTTATAAGTAATTATTGTTTTAAGACATTTTGCCAATAAAATATTCTATTAATATGCATTGTCAGTGTAAAAGTTGCACAAACTACCAACTTTAAGTGCCATTTAAAGATTTTAACGTTTTTGTGGATTTATGTCTGTATTACCTGTTGATTGCTTATTATGTAATTTCTTTGCATACACATGCACACAGATTCTAATGCATAATACTTATTGTTAAAGTTATAAATTATTATAATAGATATGAAAATTGAGTGCTTTCCCATCCATTATTGATAAAATAATAGAAAATAATAATGATCGAATTATATAAATTGATTAATTTCGATTTTGCTCGAGATTCGATGCAATTTATTTCAATTGTAAGCAAATAAATCGGAAAGGGTGTTATATAGGATGGAGAAGGTGGGCTGTGTTGTAGTAAAAGGCATGGAATTTTCTTAAAGTAAAGAAATTAATCTCGCGAAGAAGTTAGTAAAAACTTTTTAAACGTGCTGTACAGAGTGAAAATAAGAAAAGCTTTTTAATATTCTCTCTCGATTTGCAAGGAAAATCAATAAAAACAAGGATCTCATTAATTTTTTGCCCCGGCTGATTTTTATGCACGAAGCTTTTCGATTACCGTTTTAATTTTAACTTTCTCGTCCTTGCGTTTTTTGATGACTTTTCTCTTTTATTCCCCTGCAGATATCTCTTCGCCTTTATCAATCACTTTGGCGGGCAGGGGAATTAAGTTTTGAGGAATTTCAAATACATTAATTGATGTTAGACGCGACGTAAGCGCGAAATATATATTTGCCTTTCATAATACATAATTAATATTATACAGTACAATGTACAAGACAAGAAGTAGGTACAACAACATTTTTCTAATGCATTATGCAATTTGTTCGTTCTTATAAAATAAAATGCTCCATGTTATAATGTGTACACATTTTATACTATGCAGAGAAATATAAATATCTGAGCATCAAAGTAAAATCTTTTAAAATGCCCGGCTTTGAAATGATTCTTTATTAGGAAAAGAAGAGAACTGGAAACCTGGAAAAAGCATTCTATTCTTGATTCTCAGGTTTTATTTTCTATTTACATTTTAAAATTACCAACAATAATACATTTTCTTTGTAAATATTTAGTGCACTTTTAGTTATTTTACAGTGAAATGTATAACAAAAAAATACGACAACTATTTTTCCGTATTAAAATATTTAAAATACTCTACACAAGTACACAGGCCCTAAGGCGACAATATAATCCCTGTAATTAATAACGCATTTTATTCTAAAAGTATATATTCACAGTTAAATATATTTTAATTATTTACTAATTATATGTTGCGTATTTGTGGTTGATATTCAAATTATACCATATTGCAATTATAATTGTGTATAAAAATTCTTGAATTGTAATAACTACCTACTGTGTCATCGTGAGTGGTCACTGACATTATTAGGTATACGCAGAGAAAATACCTACAGAGTCTAAATTAGCATTACAATGATTCTACATATGGACCGGAAGGGTGCTTTCTATACATACTGTATTATGATGACCGTTATTGTTTGCACAAAAATTACTTACACTTAATCGTTTATTTTTAAATGTGTTTCTTGCGCGAATAAATTTAATAGAAAATACTTACTTTCTACAAGATAAATGAACCAATTAACTAACTAAATGGGTCAGAAAAAGAGTTCCACGTTTTTAGTCCACCGTCTATTCCGAGCTCCATTAATGCAAGAAAACTGTCTTTAATTGTTTGTTTTTACGTGCTTTTTATTAAAATACGACCGAGAGCTTGTGCATTTGAAATTAAAAAAAAAGTTTGAGTGTCTATATCAGTATAACGACAGAAACTGTTTTAGTCGTATATAGTGTTAAATATATAAATTTATAAAGTTGATGAACTAAAATGCAATAAGTGTTAAATAAAATTTTCGCGTGTCTGCGTGAGACATTCGCGGCGTTGCTGGTTTTTCCCTAATAATAATTTCCCGACCGTTTATGTTTTGATGCTGTGGCGTGCAGACTTTTTCCATATAAACGCTTTTAAGAAAATAAATAGAAATAATAAATGAAATTTATGAAAGAAAGTTTAATAAAATATATCTATATACAGAACAAGTATGATGGCAGTTGAAAATAACCATTACGTTATCTTTTCGGCACATAGTATGGGTATCATCATAAGACATTAAAATTGTTTGCGTAAGACAATTTCGAATAAAAACTATAATAAATTATGTGTATTCAAAAGATTGTCAAAAGTTATCTTAGGACCTTAAAATTAAAACGTTGCAATTAGTCGTTAATGGTCGTAACACAAAGAAAGTCGTTTTTCAAAATTGTTTCTCCTTGAACACACTTTATTCATTAAAAATCTACTCGCACAAGTTTACCGTTCATCTCAGTCCCTGTTGCAACCCACTAAATGCCTGTTATCCTTGTTTTTATCCAGCAAAGAAGATAAGTTGGGACATCTTTTAAATACAAGACTGATAGCGTTCTTAATTTAGAAACTTTCCATATAAATTATATTTTCGTTTATACTTTTTTCTGTTGTTGTTGTTGTTGTCTTTTACCTGTACAAATAATTTAAGACAATGTAACACATCATTCTTTTGAAGTGAAACACAAAGAACTAATACCAATACCATATTATTAATTATTTCAGATAAAATATATACCTTATACCATATATAAATTATTGTGAGATATTTTCGTATAAAATAGCAAAAAATTAAAAAGGTTGCTCATTATATGAATACGACAAAGTTTCAGCACGCACATATAGAATTTCTTTAGCAAGAAAATTTCAAAAGACATTAACTTTAAAAGTTGGCCGTATTTTTTTCCAATTTTATTGCAGGTTTTATGTATTGGAAAAGAAATAAAGCTTTTATAACTTTTGCAAAAGTTTTAAAGAAAAACCATCCTGAAGAAAAGTTCCAAGTTAAAATTATTCTAGAATAAAAACTAATTGCCGTTCAACACAACAGAACCATTCAAGTTTTTTACATTAATAATTCCTTTTAACAATACACTTTCCACGTTAATAAAACCATTGAGAATCGTTGGTATAGGTATATTTATAAAAAATACTTAAAATGCAATAATTCATTTTTCTATTCGTTAAAAATGCAAGTTCGCACCCTTCCAGGGCAAATCCAATTTTATGTGCAAAACGACAAGAAAAAATGGGTTTTCTTGAGGGGCTGTACCCTCTTCAATCTGTGATTTAAAGTATATATAATCTAATCGCTTATATTTTCCTTTCTCCCCCAACCACTTGCATACTTGCAGTAAACTTTTTAATCCACTTGTATGAAAAAAGATACGCACACATTCAATGCACACCTCTTCAAATCCAAAATGATTAAAAGTGTAATCTTACATCACATGCATTACATATACGTATACATACATATTGTACTGTCTTTTGTTATACATTCTTCGTCAAAACTACCCAAAAGTTTATCATTTTAAAATTGCGTGAAGAAGTTTATATAAAAGAAAGAATGAGCGTGTATTTTAAAAGGGGTACAAGGGGATGTAAATTAGCCATTTTCATTTATTTCGCCCTCGTTTCAACTTTGTTTTTTATAATACTGTTGTTGTCTTCTATCGTTGCCAAGACTAATGGAAAGCCATTCAGAAGGAATAATGCAACAGTGACTGCAATTTGTATTTTACAGTTTGCCTATTTAGAAGATGTTGCTCTTGTATGGATTCTCAAGTCAGCCACTCACATTCTTAATTGTTTACCACCGAAATTGTGTTAAGAATATATCGGGAATGATTGATGGATAAGTGAAGGATCTCTTAATGCATTCTATATATTGTTGTATATATTTTCAACCCTTATTTTATAATGAAAATATCTGTATGTTGCATTATACACATAATAATAATAAGTAGAAAAGAAAATAGACATCCGTATATATTCTGTTAAAAGAAAAACATTGTTGCACTATTATGAAAAGGGGCCGGTGTGTATATATTTTAAAATACAAGAGAATATCAAATGTAAAAGGAAGAAAAAGGAAAGGCAGACTTCCAACTCTTGCGCTTTTTTTCATTATATTCCTTGGCAAGCTTTACAGATAAAAACTCCCTTGCTTTTCTTTTGAGAAGAGCGAGGCATTCTTTTTGTTCGCACCAATAGCAAGTCTCCCAGCCAAAACTGAATTAAAATGAAAAATTAAAATGAAATGGCCGTCTTTATTGCAAGAAATTTAAAACAGAATATTTTAAATTCAAATTACGTACACCATCTCCCAGTTAATTTTAAAAGATATTTATTTTGTGTAGATTTTTTTATGATAATTTCATTTTGTAAATTTAAATGTAATTTCACTATTAAAATTACGTGCCAAACAAATCAGTTTGTTATACTCGTATATTAGGAGTACAACATAACATGCATAAATTCCACTCACAAATTCAATTTTTTCATGCAATACCTATACTCGTATATGCTAGAAATGCTTGTAAAACAAAATACAAGTTTGTTAAATTTTTGTATAAAAATAATATTTAAGAAAGTTTTATGAAATTGTTGTGCCATTTTACATACATATTTATAAGGTAACAAATGCTTTTTATATGTACTCTTAATTTCTTCTTAAACTATACCCAAACACTAAAATGAAAATGTTGATTCAGTGTGAATGTGAAAGTTGAGCCTATTTTTTTCAGAGCTTCAAATTAAATTTAACAAGACGTCGTGATAATACTATACATTATATTTAAAAAGCTTTTAAAATTTACTCCATAATTGATTGGGGGTTTGGGAGTTTAATTAATTTTTAATATATATATATATATATATATATATATATATATATATATATATCGTAATTTAAAAGGTCTTAGACGTTTACTAAATATAATAAGAGTTCCCAACAAGTAGTGATTTTTTGCACTTTCACGAATGGTGCGATTGTGTTGGTTACTTTTGCTAGTAAAAAACCAAAGGTTCTACTTTCATTAGGTTTGATTTTCTTTCAAACATAATAAACCACTATATGTATAAATCGACATACAAAGTTACAAACATACATATTCGTTTATACATATATGTATATATAGAGTATACGAGTAGACCATTTAAAAAATAATGAATTAACACCAACTAGACATAATTGCTAAAATATTTAGTAACAAATAAAAGTACAGGTACTTATACGAGTATATGGATGAAAAGATCATTATTAATATTATTTTTTACGATTTGATATACCAAACGAATCCAATGGTACTTCACAGCAAGCTTAATAGGTAACATTTATATGGTAACAGCAAAGAAATAATGCAAGTTGTCATTTTTCAGTGCTTTCCCACTATATATGGTAACAAAGATGAAATAATTATCGAATACACGAGTATATTTGTATACATCTGAAATTACGAAAACACTTCTACTTGTATATTTAATAATGTCATGTTTAATAAAAATTATCATTAGGTATAATATTAAAACACTATCAACAAAATACGACTGGACAGTTGGTAATTTTAATCAAAATTTTACAAATCGGCATTAATTATATATGTAGTTTTAAATCATTAAAAGCTTCAAGAAATTCAGAAACTCACTCGAACTCAAATGTTAGGTAAGGTTACGATCGTTTTCCAAACATCACCCCCTAAACATACCTATTAACTATAATTTGTTCGTATATGGAAAACTTTTTGGAATATTGTCTTTATTGCCAGTAGCGTTTTCCTTTCATCATTTCCCCAAAAGAAAAATCCTTAATTGGCTGACTAATATTTACATTGGTAACGGGGCTGCCATGAACACCGGCCAACACAGCATCAGCAGAAGACATCTTTTTAGTCATCGTAAGGGTAATTTTAAAAATCAATACAACAAATAAAGATTGCCGTCGACCCTCTTGCAAAAAATGATGATGGCAGAGAATCGAATATTCAGATATATTTTATTCACCCTTCTTTTAAGTTAATTTTTACCCCTGAATAAATTGTTCCCCTCTAAAATTTTTCGCCCTCTTTCGACTGCCCCACCATCGATGCCACCTAGTACTACCATAAGAAAAGAAGTATATATAAGCGACGAAGGAATGTACCCACACACACACACACTCATTGTCGACAAACTTTTTCTTATATTATTATTAGGGACTGTCAGATTCAGTGTTTGAAAAATGAACGATATTTAAGAATACGGTGGAGGAAATTAAACTGTGATTTTTCAACTTTACGTTGTATATTTCCTAAATGAGGGGACGCTCCTCTATATATATGTATACATAAGGGGGATGTTTTGTAATTTCTTTTTGTTTTCACTATCGTGATTTCATAATTATTGCGAAAACTTTGAATGCACATTGCACATGAATGAATGTTCCAACATTAATTAACCATTTTGGGGGCGGCCATCTGTGATATAGTTAATAATAATAAAAAATTACAAATTAATTACTTATCGACAATCATTCCAACAACATATATATATATATATTTATATATATATATAGGGTAAATAAACAATAATAAGTTTTTTTATATTTAATTTGTTTGATTGTACAATATAGAAAATTTACATAGAGAAGTTGTGTTCCGGACAGATAAAAACCGTCTACCATTAAACTTTTACGACATCCAGAGAGGAAGAAGAAGAAAACAAAAGAAAAGTGACACTTGGACAAAAGGTAGTTAAGGCTGTGTTTTGTTTGGACCAAGACAAAAGACGGACGCTCGCAAAGAAATAAATGAATGCCAGGATAAGGAGCGCGTTAAAAAGATATCACAAAAACACTATTTACATTCGCTTCTCTTTTGTCTTCTGAAATACAGTCTAGGGGTGGAATATATTATTGATACCGGATACGCAGAAAGAAGCAGAATTATTCGTGTAGGTACTGTTATAGGTATATGGAAGAAGCAAACCTGCAGAGAACCCTCACCTACAAAATTTTTTTGTTTTTTGATTTATTAGACAATGCTGGCTTTATGTTTTATTATTTTAAAATGTAACATTTTCTAATAAAGCTTTTTTGTTTCAATTTGTTGTTGTTATTATAATTACATATATTTATAATTTATTAGTAGGTATTGCAGATATTACTATTAGATAAGTATTATAAATTTACAAAACTATATATATTTTTCAAAAATACAATTTTTTTTCGACCGTATACCGATACTTAAATGTTTAGTTAATAGGACTTTATCAAGCAAAAGTGTTCAAGGTTTTAATGTTGATCTATAATTTTTCATGAAAACTTTCGCGAGTTGAACATGCAACTTAATCTCGTCAAAAGGAGATCTATGATATAGCAAAAAGTGTATTCGTAATGTTAATCGTAAGTTCACGTATTTTAAACTAAGTATTCAGAAAAGTTAAATGCAATAATTTTTTTACCTACAATCAGTCATTAAATAATTAATAGTTAACAGGTTAACACCAGAAACCAGATGCAGTTGAAAAGTTTAGTTTTTGGAGCATTTAATACTTTGTCTGAAAAAATGAAATGTCAATTTAAAAAAAATTCCTTTCCATACAAGAAGGGAAAGAAACGACAAAATGACATTTTTCTCTCTTGGGTGGAAAAGTATGAAATAATAGGTATGTTTATTATTAAAAAAATTGCATCGTTTCCGTCTCGATGTGTAATCTACTATTAATAAAAAATAGTGTTTCCTACCTGTTGCTAAATAACCACAAATACCACAATCATCAAAATTATTAATAGATTTCACATCATTTTTAAAAAATTATCTAATTCTATTTAGTGGAAAAATAATCCATTAAAAGTTATTTAAGTATGAGTACTTTTAATTGTTTATTTTTTAAATAATATTAATTATTAGAATCCTCATAACGTAATCTTGGACAACATATTCTATTAGAGTGTACAATATGGTGTTTACTATAAATTATTAATAAGGCGTTACACTGTATATTATTTAATTCTTTTTCCTTATGGTCCTGTCCGTCCGAAGAAAATTGTAAAAACCCGTTATCGATTTAAACTTTTCCAACCACCTCTCCTTGTCAATCCTTTTAATATCTCCGTCTATCCAAAGAAATAACAAGTTCCAATTATATACAAAATTAAAATTCATCTCATTGAAAAAGCGAACCAAACGAACTCAGTTTCTATTAAAAGTTTTTAAGAGAATTTTCACCCCTAAAGAAATGTACAAGGAGTTTCATTAAAAACTTAAATTACACCAAGTGGACGATTGAGTCGAATATGATGGAATATGACAAAAAAATTCAGTTTTCAATATGCAATGTACACTTCCACCAAAAATAATGCTGGTTACATTTACTACAAAATCTAGCACTTCTTAGTGAATTACGTGAAAATGTTAAAAAATGTATTGTTAAATAGCCACTAATAAAATGTTTCAACTTTATAAATTTTGTGTTGGTCTGAGACAGACATATAGAAAGAGACAATTATAGTTGATAAATGATTTTCTTGTCTTAAGAAGAAACGGGCTGGGCAGGAGGAATGGGGCTGTTTGGGATGATGATGGGTGGTGTGTATTCAAATTGGTATGGGGCATCTTTCAGGGGAAACAGCCTCTGCAAGAAATAAAAAGGGGAAGAATAATTTTTGTCTCGTTTTATCTCCTTGCGCCAAGCATTTTATAAAATCGCCTTTGCTCGCTATTAATGTTTCTCGATCTCACTTCTAGGCTATTTTCTTTCTTTTTTGGTCTGCGCTTGAAAACGCTTTTTAATTTTCTCCTGGCTATCGAGGAACATTTATAAATTACAGTTATGTCTTTTTCACAAACAAAGTATATTCTTAATATTGCTTTATTGAGTTACAAACTCGCCGAATTTGTTTATTAATTTTAGTTTTAGTTTCTACCGAGGTTTTTAAACTCTTCCTAATATATTGATACACGTGTTTGTTTAATGCTAAATTTTGCCAAAAAACTTTATTTTTAATTAAAAGCATAAATAGATATAAAAAATAACATTGGTACTTATAGCGTTTTATTGAACTAAAATTTGTTTATACAATCATATAATTATAGGAGCAATAAATAAACAAATATTTCGTGTTATTAATTAAAACATTTATTTAAGTACAATTCTATAATTTCTATTTATTTTACTTTACAAATAAACAATGATTGTAACAAATTGAGTGCGAATCTTTTCATTGAAGTCAATCAGATTAAAAGTTTCATAAGATTTTGTTAATTTGAAAGTTTTTCAACAACATTATTTCTTATAACTGAATTAATTTGAGAAAAATAAAAAGCGCCCTCTACCAAAGGGTAGTTCAAACTTTCGACCAACCCTTTCTAAAGGGGTAATAATTCTGTAAAAATTATTTACGCACCCTTAAAATCAACGCTTATAGAAATCTGTAATGCGCGGTGATTTTATTATATTTTTTACTTGATGCCTAAAAAGTGTGGGGGGTCATTTTTTAACTTTGATGAGAAAGTATAGATGGATTCAATATAATTATAATATACATAATACATATACGTACCTACCTATGTGATTTTGTTTATGTTTCGTTTAAAAGAATAAAATTATATGTATGTATACTATGCTTAAAATATTTAAATCTTTAATTATTATTTGGGATTTAAATTACACTCGGCGCCACTTGTGAATAGCATGATTTTGATTTCACAGTCCAATCAACTTTATAAATATTTATCAATTTCTAACATTTAATAATAAATAATGAAAGTAAAACATTTAAATGAATGATATCAAAGTCGTATTCTTGATAAACAAAATTTTCTTTTTGGTTATAAGGGCTTCTAATAATTAAATTCCCATAAGTTTTGATATAAATGCAACAAAATAAGAAATAATGAACCCTTAATATTATTTTAGTTTAGTAGCAATAAAATTTTTGGAAAATTTAAGAAAAAAATTAGTTAAAAAATAAATAAATTATTTTGTCTTATACCACCTCAGGACACCTTTAGAAACCCCATCATTTTCCATTATTTTGTTTTGTGCTCTGCTCATCTGCTGTATTTCTATTCATTCAATGAAGACATTTGTATACATATGACCTCATGCATTGAAATATTTTGCAGAAAATAATAGTATTACAAAAATGTGATGGTATTGAATATAAATTGAGATTTGTTTAGTTTGTAACAACATTAAAGGAGTGTTCTGCAATCATTAATGAATATGTGTTATAATTTTAATTTAAATAATAATTCATAATTTATTAATTATTAAATTGCATAGATATTAGGTAGTAGTAGATATAAGTATAATGTGTAAGGATATCAGTTAAAAATTAAAAATAGAGTTATTAAAAATAAAAGATGATCCGAAATTAATTTCGTTATGAATTTATCTTTTATATAAGTAATAATTCATACAAAAGTAATATTAAGCGAAAACTTTCTCAATTTGAAGCGAAACTAAAATTCCAGGCGAACTGTGTTGGGACTAAAACTAAAACTAGCGGCATAAATTTAATCAAAAACAGAACACATATTAGAAATTCAATCTCAGGGAGAAACAACCCTAAAGGATAAGGGGCAACCCTTGAAATTTCCTATTTTAAACCCACCCCGCCGAATGTAGCCCCTTTAAAATATACACCTTACAAACCACTCCTTAGCCCCACCACATCAGTTGTTCCTACCCCATTTTAAAAACTACCCCCTATCTCACGCAAATTTCGTCCTTAGTACCATCGACTCTTAAGTCATATTATAAAAGTTAATGGATGTAAGATGTAAAATACTTATATCTCATTGGTGGAAGTTGTTACCTTAGCAACCACGGATGGGGCGGTTCTAGCATTGCATCAATATACCCTTAACTTTATCTTAGAGAACTTGAAAAACCATTCTAAATTCAACTTTAAATAAAGCCTGTGTAAAGGCTATTATTAAGGATTTTTTTTATTATTTTTGTTTGAATACTGATTGCTTTACATTATTATGGCGTCTTGTTTGTGTTTAAGTAATCAATTGTTAGACGAGGGTAGTAAATTGATATTTGCTTCAAAATATAAATTTTTTTGTTTTGATTCAAGTCTAATGAACTAATTTCAAGTTTTTACTGAGACATAATGAACGATTAAATTATAAGACTTCGGTTTGGCTGAACTTTTGTGCATGGGAGAACAATTAAATATTTTGTTAAACTTAAAACTTTAGTCAATAATTAATAAATATCCAATAATATATGTATATACGTATAGGTGTGACGATATAGGTATATTATGAAATATGCTTTTTAACGTTTTTTATAATACCTAGCTGTGTTTATTAAATCAGTGGTTCTTCAGTTAAATTCTAAAATAATCCATTTATCAATAATTATAAATTATAATATTATAACTGTTAATATATTAATAACAAAAAAATTTCCAATTATACTTATAATTAAAAAAGCTTTGGCAAATCAAAACTTTTTCCATAGCTTAAATATAAATTAATAATGCAGGATTAAAGTTCGATTTTCATATATAGAAATGTTACAATTAACAATTCATCGCAATTCACTTTGTAAATTGTAATACTCGTAAATACACAATTTGAAAAATGAAGCTTTTAACAAAATAAATTCGAAACAGTTTGAGTAATTTGAGTACTGAAGTTATTTATGAATCAATTAGTATATTATATATTATGTATTATGTATATAATATAACTAATATTAAATATCATTACAAAATTGATTAACCAATTAAATTCCTTAAAAAATAAATGACTGCAATTTTAATATTAATATAATTAATTAATTATATTGAAGTTATACCCGTAAAATTAGTTTTAAACATTGTAAACACATCTGCAGAGTTTTATTTTTGTTACAATTTTATAAATAATAACTTCTATATTTCAATACCTAATTACATTTTCTTGCATATATGAACAAAAGGGCGCAGGTCGCAACCGGGAGCTTTAAACATGCTCCATTATTGGTTAATGAGCAATATTAGCACTAATTTTCATTGCGCCCAATACGAAATCACCCAAATTGACTTTTTATTTAACGTTCATTTAATTATGTATATTTAAGTATAGAAGTATTACCTATAATATTTATTTATACAAAATACAAAGAAACTTTCAATGTTATTTACTTTCTTCTCTTTGATATCCCTGTTTTGATCAGGTAGGTACCTATAAAGTATTTAGTATAGTTATATAGGAACTTATTAACTAATTTTATGAAGCATATAAAGTTACAAGGACTTTTTAAAGAAACAGGATAACCTTCCAAACAAAAATGATGTAATAAATAATAATGAACGAGAAAAACAGATTTTACTATTATCTTATAAATTAATATCTATAAATGAATTTCAAAGAAGTTTGTCTTATATAATAATTTATTAAATGCATTAATTAACTTGAAATATAACCATTTAATATAACGTTTATAGGTATTATTTGTCTATTGGACCTAATAATAATTTCTGATATCGTACGTGCATATTAAATATTGTTATGTACGATTACATATGTTGTGATGTAACGCGAGCTTTGAATTTTTCTTGAAAATTGTTGGCACATGACAGATTAAATTAGGAAACTTTCTAATGAAATTAATTTCAAACTTCCTCATCCTTTGCATATAACATTTCATATCCTTCAAGTTATCTATGTTATAATCCCAACTAACTTACAAGCTTACGAGTTATTGTTGTAGAAACATTTGAACTATATATGTATAATACGAGTATGTATAATAAACATGTAATGTGTTATAATACATACAAGACTTTATACACAAGAATCAATACCTACTTGCCAAAACAATTTTACTTATGTGCGAATTAGTAAAATATCTTATTTGGGGAAGTTTAATCAAAATTTATAATTGCTTTTGAACTTTACACAGCACACATAGAATACAATGTCTAATAATATATACATCATCCCTTAGTACAGTATTTGGCATCTAATGTATAATAGCTTAAGGGATGCTAAGAAAATTGTCTTATACTTTCATATCATATAAACATTTTAAGTTCTCACGAAAAATTTATGTAGAAAAGTGGTTCTCGTCAATCTAGTTCCAAAATATATACGTTTAATACAAAAATATCCAACATATATACTTGTTTACCCCCTGAAAAATACAATTACAATAATCAGAATAAAATGTATAACATGTTAAACAAGTTCTACTTCTCACGATATCTGGAATTTTTGATACTATATGTCTATTTCATTGTATATAATAGTGTGTTGTAGTGACCAGTGGTCATTCCCGATATTCCCGAGTTGAGCCCTCAAGGTTAGGACAAGTGTTTCAACCCCTATATCTTGACCATAATTTGTCTACCCTCTTGCTACTTGGGTTAATGTTATTTTCTTAAATGGAGTAACCTGTTCTTATATACAAGTTTAGTTTAATTCCATTAAGTTGAACGTACCTTCACATTTTAAACGTGTTGATATTGTCTATTTTACGAAATCAATGATTTCGCGAATACTTGTTGGTTTCTTGCATTATTTTCTTGCACCTCTTCGGTCATCGATGTTGTTTTTATAAAAATATCTGAAATAATTATATTGCATTAATTGGTTAATTGCAATATTGAATTATAATCAACGAAAAGTAATAATTGTTATGAAAAGAAAAAAGCAGTAATTTTGAAAAAATATGAAAAAAAGAAAAAAAAAGTGTGTGTTTTCTAAAAAGGCGTTAAAAAATTTTTAAAATAGAACTATAATCGAGTGTATTCTGTAAGGCTGCATTTATTTTAACCAGAATGGTGTTCAATATTCAAGTAGGTATAGTAATAATTTTATATTTTAATCATGAACAACTTATTTACATATAATATGGCATATCTATATAATAACTAATTAATTATTTAAAACTGTTTGTTATCAAAAAATTTGTCGACTAAAGTACTGCTTTATTATTAAAAATATATTTATTTTTATTAGAATAGTTTTATAGCGAACGCGTTTAACGAAACATGTGCTGCGTATCAGTGAAATCGATTATCAAATAGGTGACAGGTGAGTAACTATATAAAGTAGTGAACGTAATTACCTAAGTATATCTAATTACTTTTTTTGTTGAATTTTGTGCTAATCCCTATTATGCAAATTTATGGATCCTTCATTTTAGGACCGCTACATTTCAAGATAGTCATTGTTTTTTTAAATTTCATTTGTATTTCAGTTGCGATTTTAAATTAAACTTAAATTCGTACAATAATAATTAAAATATATATCTAACTGGATATATAAACAGGACCTGCAGATAATAGGTAGTGTTTGTTTTTTTCAACATTTTGTATTTGTAAAACCAAAACCAATATTTTTCATATCATTTTAGGTATGTTATGTATTTTTAAGTGAAAAACTTGCTTCTAGGCTTCTACCACGTAAAGTTACGAGTAAATCTAATACCTACAATGTATCATTTGCTCGTAGTTATACATTTTCTAAATGCAGGTGTTTTAAGCTACACCTTAATAAGTTTCCCAATGATGCTCTTACAAGGGACACTTGCCTTTTATGGTTCTACCCAAAACATTAGTATAAATATTCCTAAAATTATACTAGTGTGCATAATATGTAATAAATTATAAATTTTTTTAACCTTTTAATTATAATAGGAGTAAATCAACAAATGAAATCTGAAAAACTGTATATGCATATAATAGTGAATTATTTATCCTATTACGAATAGAATAACCTGATAGCAGATGCATGCATCATGAATACATTTTCTGGTTTAGTTTAAAGTAACAAGTTTTGAAACGTAAGAGAAGGAATAGTATACAAAATCAATTTAGATGAACACTTTACAGAACTTTAGACCGTATTTCGCATGGAAAGGCAGCCTAAAATACCATCCGCTTCGTTAGCACTGTTAACTCAATATCCGCGTTGTCTTAAGTTTTCTATGTAATTTGCATGGAAGCCATTTTGAAAGCTCAGGGTGTATGAGTGTGTGTGTGTGTATACCGGGGAGTTTTGTGCGGGACCGTATATGCCACCCTCTCGCGACGTTGGTGTGAGCGGGCGCGCCCGGGTAGGTAAGGAAATTACATAAACCTTAAGTAAGCGACTCTGACGGTTGCTGTCATGGAGAAACTGCGATATTATGATTAATTATGCTATGCCGCGCCTTTACATTTACGCAAAGCTTTACTAAATATATGTAAGTATACATATATATATTAACAAAGTTTCAAATAAGATTATTAACCATGTAGGCAGTATATTATGTTGTATAAGTTGTCCAAAATAATAACAACACAACGCACTATTGGCCTTCCTTGTTATCAAATTTTAAAAACACCTTTATTGATTAAAATGCCAATATATAACCATTTATTTTTCTAACTATAATAATATTTTCGTTGTGAAAGTTGAAATATAGATATGTTCGGAAAAAGGGTGCGTCTAAATTTAGGGCCTAGAAATTCGCATGACAATAACAAAACCATAAATCTAATATAAGTTACATTTTGGTTTTCCTATATTCTGTTATAAACGTCCTTATATATGGTAATTTTATTATATAGTCGTAAGTTGAATACGCATATACGCAAAATACACCTATATAAAGTTGTATTATTATATAGGAATATATGTAATAATAATATAATAAAAGATGACAAACTGGATAAAATTATACAAATTAATGTTTTGTATACATATATAGGTAAATGTATTAGAAATGTTGAAAAGAGCTATACTTAAATTAACTAATCCTTGAAAGGATTAGAGTAATATTCTGGTCTGACGCTAGGCCTCTTTCCCTCAGTCGTTTGCACTGGAACTTTGCCAATTTAAATGATAAAACGATACTATTAACTTAGTGGGGTAGAATTACTATAAATTATACAAGATTTTACCTAAGGTTAAGTTAGTGGATCTAACATTGGGAACCTCCCATTAAATTTACTGAGCTATTATACCTTTAAGACTCTCTCTATGCTATTAATGAAAACGCAAACGCTGTAAATAAGGCTCTTTCGACAATTTAATGCTGAATATATATGTATGTATCCGCGACCTATTTATATACATATTTTCCAATAAACAATCGTCCAATTAATGGCAAATGTTTTCTTTACAAGATATTACGTATTACATTTCAGATGGAAACGAAAATGTTTAGTAGAAAGTTTCACTTACCTCCAAACATCAAAAACTACATCTTTGTTTTCCTGAAAATATATATTACGCAGTTACTAATGTAAAGTATTACATAAATAATATATAGTATTTCTATAGATAGAGTATATAATAACCATTGAGATCAAAAGAAAATACAGAAGCCACTTGAATTGTTTAGAAATTTTGTGTAAGCAAAATTTACGTCATCCCCAAAACAGTAATTATAACGATGCTGATGAATTAAAAATACAAAACACTTTATCAAATTTCAATTTGCCGATCACTTTATATTCGAGTCGTCACAAAATACTGAACAGAAATATATATTCCTCTATAATATACATTCATCAACTGAAAAGTGGGAATAGATTTAAAAAAGAGACCAAGGAAAGAGAATCCGAAAAAAAGAACACATGTTAAAAGGAAACTCTTTTTATTCACACATGCGCCTTTCAACTTATGGATTCGTAGTTCTTTCATTTTTCGCATTTATTTCAACCCTCTCTTTATCTTTTCGTGTTCGTTTGATCTGAACGCAATGATGTTAGAAGAAGATAAATAGTGATATATGGAAAATGTTGGTGGCGTATAAGTGAGAACGAACATTTTGGTCAGCCGCACTCTCTCCAAAGACAACACTGTTAATCCATGCAGGCATTCTCGACACATGTTAAAAAGTGTTGACTATAGTTTGTTTACTTCGTTATTATATAAATATATAATACATAAAAATTTATAGAAATACATATACATATACTCGTACATATACCATAGTCCTCTGCACGATAAATGAAGTTTATGACCTCCACTAATATTTAACTCTAATAATACTCATTATATTTCATAAGAAAAAAAATTTTTCTTTTATACCTGCTTAAAATATAAGAATACAAATTTTATTTATGGCATGGACATCCTTTGTACAGGGAGTTGGTCAAACTATTAAGCTCTTTAAATCGTCGAAGTTGTAAAATTCATTTATCTTGCAAAGAACTATACCTACTATAATATTATATCCCACAGATTTCTTCCTTGCATCGTTGCAATGAGAAAATTTTATAACATAATTAGTTATGCAGAGAATTTACTTTGCAGAAATAATAGCAGAGATGTTTGAAAGCAAAATTTGCCAACAACTAACTAGTTGTATGAGTATAAAGAGTTAAAACGTATTTTGAATAATTTACTTTAGATGTTTGCGTTTTACGGAACGTAGAAAATAATGTTAAGCTGAACTTTTAAAGATATGCATTCGAATTTCGAATTAGGAAAAAGATTCTATTCTAATGTATGTACAGTTGTACACCTTATAGATATTTAAAGCTCTATCGGCGAAAAATCAATTTTACAACCTAGTCTATTTAAAGTACTTAATAAGTTGACCCTGCATCAAAAATATATGTATAACACTACGTCATAAAAAAATTTGATCATAATGATGGTAAGTGCAAGAAATAGATAGTCATTTGATATAGGTATGTCATAAAAGATACATATGTATGTATGTATATTCTTTAACTAAATATTGATGTAATTTTACTACACTGTGTTATTTATAATTTTTTTTTAAAGCTTAAAAATCACGTTGTTGAAAAAAGGCAAGATGTTTAAGAAAAACGTGTTTCCTTTTATGATCCAGCATCCAATAGTCAACATTACGATTTTCCACTATTGAATATTCCACAGAAATATTTATAAGAATTATTGCAGTACCAATTATTGGTAAAAGGAATATATATAAAATTCAGTTATAGGTTCGGGAAAATTATATCACTACTACCAATACAGATTTATTTTGTTCTAAGTAGGTATATTATAATACATATAGATAATAATTAAATTGTAGTTTAGATCGTTAATATTACATAAATCTAGGAATAGTAATTTATTTAGTTCATGTATTTAAATTACAAATATTATTTTAGTAAAACTCGAGGTACGGGAATTATGTAGAATAGTTGAATGCTTTTACTTTGATAGTATACAATAAAGCTTATAGAAAGATCGATTAAAGGAGAAGAGAATCTAAGGAAGGAAGGAGAATGGAATAAAAATTATCCTGGAGGGCGTAGCTAGAAAATGGCGTACTTCCTCCTTATATCCAATATTTCGTTGTCTCATACATATTTAACAGGTATGAGCCTAGATCTCACTCCCCCATAGAATAAATTCGATACAATCGTCTCACTTCATCCTTAAGACATGAATAATGATCCTTTTCTAGCATAGAATCCTTTGCATTCTGCGTCCTTTGCTTGTGCTCTATTTCTAAGGATGTTCTCATCTTTGTCAAGAGAATTCTCCAGCATCCTTTCGCGGGAACACTGCTCCGCATATATATATGTTAGCTTTGTCTCTCTTTCTTCACCAGTAAATTAAATATTTACATCTCGTTTTCTCTTAACGGGGGATGGAAAATGTTTCTTTGTCTGTAGAGGACTGAGATTCGCCCATTTTATATTATATTGATTTAAGATGGCGGTGAAGCAATTTCCCTTAGGTTTTTCCACTATAAACTAACAGGATAGTCCTGCAACCGTCCTTGTTCAATATATGCCGTTTCCACGTTACTGGTTTAGATTGGAAGGAAGCCAGCCGGTGTGTGAGTATGCCCACAACTGAAGAAAATTTCCAGATTATTCAACCACGGAGAAGTTTTAGAATATATTAAACTCGTAATCTCGAGTCACAGGAGTTGAATTTCCACGCTAAGTTAGATTAATACCTCGGAGAATTTACAATTTACGTGCCTGCGTCATTATTTATGCCTGAGAGCGTCTTGAGATGTGTAATTTCAGCTCTAAAGTAAGATTAACATCTACGTCTATAATGACTGAAGGGAAAGGTAGATTTGGCTTTCCAATGGTAATACTAAGCCTTTGAGGTCTTATGCATACCTATTTGAAACTTGTATGTAAGTAAATTTCTGTTGCTGTTCTTAGTGCCGCAGCGGCAGCCAGTTTGTTTGTTTTTGACGTGATTCCTTGCTTTCAATTCTAAACTTTGATGATTAATCATTCAAAGAGCTGATGATGATGATGCTGGCTTGTACGCAAATATATATCAAATATTAAAATTTATACATATATACCTTATAGTATGTAAATCTGTAACTACTTAGTGTGTATAAATACCCAAAATTAATCTACTGACTTTTTTGCCATCAAAAATATTTCTACATGTAATTTATGTGGATCGCTTATGTCAAACCCATTATAATAATAAGCCTCTTACGCTTGGATCGTCTATTATTTAGAAATTCCAAGTCTTGAAAGCTTTGCTTCATTAATAATCTTCTTAAAACATTGAAATATTGATTGCAAGTGTATATACTATAGGTACAGTCTGCATACAACGTTATAATAACGCAAAATACTAATAGACAGTCATCTACAAAGACTTGTATATGTGAAATTTGTATCAGAAATATAATTACGATTACGAATTTGAGCTTTATGTAGTGTCCTATGTAAGGCTGAAAATCCCACTGTGCGGTGTGGAAATATTCATTCCGCAAGTCGAAGATTTGTTGTCTTAAGGAAAATGCACGGCCAACTTAATATAAGATATTTGCATTTATATTGAGTTATGGTAGTCGGTTCTATGTACAAGGTAATAGGGCTAATATTAGTTTATCTGTAGCCAGTTTACTTTGGCCATGTATATGACCCAAGTTAGTAGCAATATTGTTTGTTTATTCATACTCCCCAACTTCTGCCACGTCTACGAAAGATAAGAACCCACCTACACGTTAATTTAACCTAAATAATAAACAGTAAATTTTCATTAAATACTTGAGATGGGAAAGACAGATAATTTTTGTGTTATATGTATATTATGGCCTAAGACATAACCTGTTTTATGTGTGAAAACCAAGAGTCTATAGTATACCTAAGTATGTATACCCATTTTTGATATAAATTTAACATATTATATGAAAGAGTTATTTAACAATAAGGTTGAAATCCAGTTCTGATTTGACATTTTCAATCCGAAAATATCTGACAGTCATAAGGGTAAACCGTAAAATAGTAACAAGTTTTTAAGTTGTAGTTTTACCAATGTAGTTTCAATTTTCACTTATTCCCACGATGTTTCCAGGATGTTTATTTTCAATTTCGAGTCGATATATTATTACACGTACTTATATCACTGACCAGTGGTCAAGTCTTAATAGAGTTAGGGGTCCAAAAGGGACACAATGTGACAAAACTTGTTCTTAACTTAATGTACTACTATATAATATAGAATATAGATGTTCTTATAGATTCAAAGATATTAGATTTAGTATTATAAATATGTTATATTGTCGATGTGGAGATTAGTTAATAAAAATTGCATTTGAATCAGAAATTTTATTAATAAAAATGCTTAAATACTTGCAATTAATATTGATCAATTGATCAATGTCTTGTATATGTATACAAGACAAAGTGCAAGTGCAATTGTAGGTTCACAGTGCCTTATGTAGGTATATTATTTGAGTAATTTTGTATAGAGTCATGATAGATAGAAGTCGTTGTAATGCTAAAAGTAAATAATTACAAATTAAAAAAATGTTTTCTTCTTTTGTACAATTAATATTGGGTAGTTTTTAAGTGTAATCTAATGATGGCATGGATAATTTTAAATTTATTCAACCTCATTTTTTCGATCCATACAAATAATGTATACATATTAATATTATATAAACCTAAGTTATTAAAAAGTGTGCCAAGTTCTAATAGCTAGTTTATCAAATTAAAACAAATATTTCTTTAAACTATAAAATTAAAACTTTGCTCAGACTTTTAAAATTCTCAGGACTCTTTACAGTAAAACTTGTTCTTGCATTTTGTTTTCTATAGGCAAAAATATATTTGTAACCGATGCACTA